>JAEIIH010013318.1:0-48059 GCA_018904745.1 Drosophila orosa
AAAAAAAAAACAGATTAAGACGTGAAATTTAATTGAATCAAAATTTTTTATTCATAACAATATATTGACAGCTAATTAATTTGGTCATTGTATAATAAACTCACGTTACTAGATTTATCTGTAGTCACTCATTGCAAAAATAGTTTTTGAAATTGTCCCATTGCATTCTATGTTGAATTCTAAAATTAACTAGAGCAATCATACGAAATTCTTTATTGACATCAACCTGCTCGACGCGATGACAAATTTATTATATTAGCTATAAGAACATGTCTTTGTTATTTGTTATAAATTGCCGTTGGAAGAGGGAATTTCCGCCGCAATGGGTAAGTCAACAGGATGCATGATTAAGATGTACACTTACGACGAATTTAATTGGGCTGGCCCGCCCGTCCATGAATCATGTGTACATATTTAATCAGAATATTGAGATAGTAACAATCCCAAGTCGGTAAATACTGATAGGAAATTGAAATATTTGGCAAAGATATCCTAATCTTTTCCGCCACTAATAATTTAAGGTTCAAGCTTGATTTCACAATTAGCGCCGTTTATGGCACTCAATTAGCAACAATTTAGCCAGCGGACAAGGAATCTTGTTTGTTATCTTCGATGTGTATAGAACGGAGCGGAGCTGGCTGGGCAACTTTGTCTTCGTTGGCTTTATTCAAAGCAAATAAATAATACATTTTCGCGTAATGAGACATACTAACAACAAACAAGCGGCAGACCCCATGGCCCCGGCAGTCATAAATCAATCATAAACCGGCACACTTTGTAGCCGAATTCCGTCAACAATTATTCGGACATCGCAGAGAGCAAAAACAATATAGATGGAGATCTCCTCACTCGCTCTCTGTCAATAGTATTATAAAACACAGAAATATGGGTCGCAGAAAATTGCCATTAAACAATCATCGCCAACTAACCATCCCGAAATAAATACGGGCGACAAAACAAAGGCACCATCAGCGCCACAGAAGTGTCAACAAATTGTCAGAATTATATTTGATGTGATCTATCAGGCAAATTGTTCGCGACAACAGGCATTAGCCAGAAAACCCCCGTCGATCGTCGAATGATGAACGATTCTCTCGGCACGCTCCGCCGATCGGCCGCCGATCTCAGCGGGCGGTGTTGCTGTAACTGCAGTTTAAACACCAGAGATATAGTCGCATAGTCATTCCCATTTGTTCAACTGATTAATATCATTACACCTCAGAGGGAATGGCAAAGGGGTTGGTGGAGAGTGGAGAGTTTAGCTTGGGTTTGTTTACGCCGCAGCTTGAATACACTTTCTACATGTATTAGCTTTATGTCTACTAAGAAATATGAATTAAAGTTGATTATGTCTAAGAAGACAAGGAGTTTAATATTATCGCCTTCATCTTATATTAACATAAGCGTAATTTGTATTAATTAAGTTGTTAAAAGCTTTGCTTATGCTGAAGAGAATTGTTAAAAGGGGAAACCGTTCTTTTATTTCATTATAAGTTTATATACCTATAATGATTTATGTAATTTAACATTCAACATAAAACTTAAGAGCTCCTATACTTTGAAAACTCTTCTTTTGGGGCGGTGTATGTCATCTTTCAAGTTTAAGATCGTTACCAGTCCTACAAATCCTTCTTTATGAATAGTGTTTGCCACTAGCAATTAGAACACGCTTGAATTATATATATTAAACAATTATAGCACAAAGATAAGTCATAATTAAAAAGAGGAAAGCTTCCTTAGTTAATTATTGGTCAAGTGCCAGGCTAGTGTGCTTTAGAGCATCATTAGACCGAAGAACTCTTCGTTTATGACAGTGCACTGACAGTAATGCAGAGTAAATCAATTGGTGCCGGCGATTAAATAACAACAGCAACAGTTTTGCCCGCCACGCGAAGCGAAAGCCGAAGAGAGCACTCTTAAGTCCCGAGTGGGTCTAAAGAGAACGCGCATCAGGTGCAGCATCAGTATCAGCAGCAGCAGTAGCAGCAGTAGCAGCAGCAGTGGCAGGGCGGCAGCAGAAGCAACAACACACACAGCACAGCGCTCGACGTCGCCGCAAAGAATGGTCCAAGTTCGCAGCAGGATGCGAGCATCCGAGTAAGAGCATCGTGTCCCCACAGCAACATCTGCTGGCGTCGCTGCCTTGGGGCCGGCAGAGAGGGAGCAACAGAGGCGAAGGTTATAAAAGTGGTTCGCCGCAGAGACGAGCGCTCAGTTGCTCTTGGTCAGTCGCCGTGTGATGTGCTTGGTCGCCGCAACGGAACAGCCATCGTCGTTGTCATCGTCGTCGTCGTCGAATCGCATTCGCATTCGCACTCCCATCCTCAGCCTCAGTCTCAGCCTCAGCGTCTAGGAAATAGTGCGAATCAAGAGCAGGAAGCAGCGGTCCGTGGTTCGTGGTGCGAGATTCGAGATTCGAGAATCGAGATCCGTGGCGTGGGAGCGGGAGCGTGTGGGTGCGTGAGTGCGCATAGTATAAAATTAAATAAACGAAAAGAAATGAAACGAAATAAAACAACAGCAACGGCAATGGCAACGGCAACGGCAGCAACAAATGCGAGTGGCAACAATGATGCTATATATACTGATATACCAAGATGAGACGGGCAGAGCGATGTGCCGATATATACGGACGCTGGGACTCATGGTTCTGCTGATGCTGATGCTGATGCTGATGCTGTTCCCTCCCAAGACGGACCGCCAGACAATGTTTGGACAAGTCATAAATAATGGGAGCGAGCAGCAGCAGCGGCGGCCCACACAGCCCTGGCTGAAATTTCATAATTTCATTCGCTCTATTATTATTAGTATTATTATTATTATTATTTGACGTTATTATTTACTAGAGTGTCGCCGTCGCTCATTGGTCCACTCGTGTTTGTTTCCAAATTGCAAATTGCTGTTGGTTTAGCGGGAAACGCGCGCGTATAATTTGCCCCTAGGCCGCACCACGCTGCGTATGAGCAATGAAAATGCATCCGAATTCGTGCACGCCACCGGACCACGTGTCGAATGCGTAATGCCGCTTTAGCTTTAGCCATATCGTATTTTTCCCCAAAAAAAAAAAACATCAGCGTAGACGCTCGTAAAATCAGACAGCAGCAGTTCAGCCGTTCGGGAGCAGAAAGAGGAACGGGAACTGCTGGCTGATTTTATGTTATGTGTCAGTTTCCGTTTAGTGCGCTTCTCTGTCCATAAATTTATTCCAAACGTAAACGTAAAACAGCGAGAAAAATAAAGAAAAATACTACAACAAAAAGGGGGGAGAAAAACAAACAAAAACACAAACGACAAACGTGCGACGGATTTCCGCGCCAAGACACCATCAAAACAAAAGCTCCAGCAACAGGAAGCGGGCTAGGAAGTCGCCATCAGCCAACTCAGCCATCAGCCTGCCAATTGTGCAGCAGGACGCGTGCTGCAGGATTGCCTGCGCCTGTGCCTCCCGCAGCAGCAGCAGCCACATCGACTATACGACAGTAGCAGGAGCAGCAACTTGTTTTTTACATCCATAAGGTAAGCTCATTACGGACACAGGCTGCCTCGTAACGTTGACAACGCAGCCAAAGGCAGAAAGTAAATCAACACGAAAGGTACCGACCACAGAATACCGGGTCCTCGCATCTTGGCCTTCTTTTTAAAGACAATTTTCTTTTCTTCAAAGTCTAAAATGTTTCTTGCAAGGGTATTTTTATATACTTTGTTTATCAGACAAATCAGGGATTATTATTATCTTGACACAATATACGATATACCCTTTAACTCAACGAGTTCCACGTCTTGCCACTGTGGATGTGCGATAGTCCTGGCATCCTTGCTCGCGGACGTGCCGCCAGCGACGTTTGCTTTGCTCTCCTTTGTTTGTTTATTTGTGTGCCTTTTTTTTTTTGTTTTTTGTCTTTTTGTGTTTTTTCTTCTTTTTTTTGCCGCCCGAGTCTATTTGTTTGTCTCTTCCAACAACAACAACAAAGACAGCATAAATGGTAGCAGCAGGATAACAACAATGAGGATAACAACAATGACAACGACAATGACTTTATCCTGACAGATTGTTGAAGCCAGAGCTTTAGTCCCTCTGGTGTAGCATCCGAGTATGAATGTATGTACGGAGCCCACTCAAAGTATCTGAATTCGCAACGAGGATTTTCCCGTAAATTGTAACCATAAATGACATAAACGGAAATGGTCTTTAAAAGTGCCATGTAACATGTCCGCGCTGACATGGAAAAACTAAGTGAATTTGGCTGGATTTATCGATGTAAACTATAGGGAATTGTCGCCTGTAATATAAATAATACATTTAAAATGATTTATATATTGTTATTATTATGTCCTCGGGTATATATTAGATGGAGCATTGCTCTAACTATGATATTTAATATATTATATCCCATAAAACTCGCTCATTATTAAAATCTTTAATGAACAAATAATTGCCTTAAAGAATTCCTATTTAAAGATGTTTTTATGCCTCTGGGAAATTAAGGGTTAAGCTAATACACAGTCCACAGTCCCGACGCTCTAACTTATGGATTAATGGGCCGTTCACAAGTCAGATTCAAAGGAATTTCGTTCTGGCATTTGCCTTCTCATACCCCCCAAAGGAATCAGAGACGAAGTACAAATAAAGGAGCAGAGCCTGAGAAGTCAAAGACTCATGGAAATGAAATTGAAAACTCCACATGGCTGAACCCAACGAGCCATGGCCCGGCATTGAACATATTGAGTGGCTCATAAGCATATTTTAATGGGCATGGGAATCCCGACAATGCAGCCAGCAAGGGGGGACAAACAAACATAGCTGGCAATCACCTGGCGCCGGTTTCCCATCCACATCCCCATCCCCATCCCCATCCTGATTCCACCTCCAGCTATCCCTCTTTGCCGTTGGGTTATGCTAATGGCGGATGCTTTGACTCCCGCGCTGGCACTGATTGGAAGCGCATAAAAGTAGCAAATCAGTGCGCACTTTGAAATGGAAATTCTAATCAAAAAGGCGCGCACCTCCAACAATGGTTGGGGGGTCAGAGTTGGGGGCATCTCTGCTGCTTAGCTGGCTAAATTTGAAATTGCCAAACGATTTGCTATTCGATTAACAAGACACGGCCCGCGGGGCAATGGGGAAATGGATGTGAAAGGCAAAAGCAAATGCAAAAGGACACATCATCATCAGCGGCAGACAAGCAGAAATGGAAATAGATTTGTGAATTCATGTTGACAACAATGGATCAGCGGCAGCATTCGCTTAAACATCCATACGGATTTACATTAAAAGTGAAGCTAAATAGAAACCAAATATGGTTCTACATCTCACGGGGCTTACGAACTTGTAAATACCCTTACCAAAGAGCTTATTTCATATATATTAGAAAGGATTTTGTACAGAAGATAACTAAATTAACAGAGTTATCTTAGAGACTGACTTCTTACTTATGCTATCTCCCTTTCAACTAATAAACTAGGGCTTTTTTTTAGCAATTTAACTAAGCTTTTTTAAGAGAATATCCTTAAATTAAAATGGACAACAGATATACCTTTTGTTGGCGCCATTTCGCCCTCGGCTGATGACCTATATTCCTTTGTTTGGCTCTACAACACCGGACGAACGGATTCCGGCTGCGAGTCCGGTCCCAGTATCCTCTGCATCATCGCATCTCTGACTTTGTTTACGGCCGGCCAACTGCAGGACCAAGCCGAACTGGGGACAGGGACAGGGACAGGGCCTGGCCAGGACATCCAAGCGGCAGCTGCAGGCCCGGACCGAGAGCCCGAGGTAGGCGGCAAACGGCGGCAGGAAGGAAGGAAGCCAGTAAGGACCCTTCAAATGTGAACGAGGACGAAACGGAATTGCCATATTGCAATGTTTCCACTCCTCTTCCCTTTGCCGCTCTCGCTGCTCCTTCCGTTGTAATTTTTTTTGCTAAATAAAAGATATCCGCTGATGAAATTGTACCAAAGGGCTTTTGGGACCTTAAATCCCCCTAAAAGGTAGCGAAAATTTGCATAATATATCAACAAACAAGCACACATGCACACGCACACGCAAACACCACACCCACCTCATAAACTTTAAAATACTTTGTGGCTTGGCTGGCTTTTCAATTGATTTGAATTGATTTGATCCTTGTGCGTGCGTGGGAGTGGATTCGAATGGTAGAGGGGGCCCACTTCATTGTAATGATTTTGGCATACGAAATTCTGTGAAAATTTGCCATTTTATGGAATCCGATCACACAGAATTGTCAAGCTGCCTCCAATTTGTGGCAATCAAATGTGCGCCAATCTGTTCGTTGGGCTTTTGTGGCTTATAAAGTTGCAAATGTGTTCTCGCATTGATATGAAAATTGCTGACAACTGCTCATTTTTAGCGGTCTTTAGGTTTGTTGGTTTGCCAGGAATTTATGGTATTTTTATAGCTCATTATTTTGAGTCCGGAATTCGTAAAAACTCTGAAATATTTTAATTACAGATCCTTATTGAAAGTGGCTATGGTTTTTCATAGTAAATGACAGAAAAGGTGTTGAGAAACGTGAATAATAATTGTAATTGTAAGCTATGAATAACTCACTCGGTTTGTTTTTCTCAAAGTTTATGATGCCTGAAATTTTGTATAGGGCCTTCGTTTATTCTTTTATTTCCCTTGGCTTTGTTTTTTTGCCTGGAGAAGAAAACGTAAATTAGCAATATTCGGCGTACAGTCAAGAAACCAAATTCGATCGTTAACTGCCTGATTTAATTCCCAATTAGTCGCATTAGTTAGCTAATGTGGAGGCTTTAAACACTGTAGTTTATAGACTTGTGATCCAATTTGTTTACTCAGTGCCAGAATCAATTGTGTTTAATGGCGAAGCGTGAACTCGTAAATTTCAAAGGCGAAAGACGAAAGACGATCGAGCCGAGGACGGTCCGTTTGCAGCGCGTTCGTGCGCAAATTGCCGATATGGAATATTCGAATGGAATTGCTTACAATTCGCAGGGGGGGCGAAAATCGAATATTAACAATAGCCGCCGGCCGAACTACTAAATGCAATTTGCTAACTAAGCGTTGCGCATACGCCCCGTGGTGTGCGCTGCCTTTTGTGTCTGCCCGTTGTTTGTGCCGTTACTTATCTGAAAGCGGCTGTCACACAGCTGCAATTAGCCTGACAAGTGATGAAGTGAGGGCTGGCCAATGCTATAAGATGACGGGCCGTCATCCGGCGGGATGTTCTGCCTCGCCCTGCCCACCCGGAGCTTCCATCTCGCAGCCATCTCAGTCATCGTCATCGCTCATCCGCACCGAGGGCCACTTGTCGGTGCAACGGAAGCGCAGCTCATTGCTGCGTGCAAGTGTCTGAAGATTACTATTACCCACTTGGCAGCAGCAGCAGAGTCCTCCGCACTCCTCCTCCTCCTCCTCCTCGTCGGCGGAGAGGCGGCTGCATAATAAACAAATCAAATCCTATAAATGTGCAAATTAGCTGGCAACGTCACCGAGCCATGCTTGGTGCACAAATGCAAATCCAAATGCAGATGCGGCAGCAGGCGTCATCATCATCATCATCATCATCATCATCACCAGCCCCCGGCACTCTCATTTCGCTTCTCTATCGTGGCATGAAAGTGAATGCACTTTTATATGCATGACGGCTAATTACAGCGACAATTTGTCTGCCTCTCTCATCTCATCTCCGTGGCGCATACCCATTCCCATTCACATTCCCTTGCCTCCCCGAAGCTAAACGCTTTGCCTTTGTATTAAAAATATTTAGCACATTTCGGCTTTTGTGATTATGACGCTGCTGCGATTCTTTCTCGCTTCTGATTATTTACACCCGGCCAGTTGTAATTGTCTGGGGAAACCCCCCTAAATTTGTCATTGTGCGAAATTTGTTGGGGCTGCTTAAGCGGCTAGAGAATTCCATGGAAGCATTACAGAGCAATTAATAGGAAATATAGAAAAAATATAATAAATTCTAGTTCTTTAACTTTATGACAGGAAAAATTATTCTTTGGACATAAGTAAAATATGAGAGATAATCTAGACTAGTATAATGTCAGCAAAAAAACGAAAAACTATGTATGTTACTATGTTACCAGTAAATAGGAAATCGTATTATTGAAGACTTCTACCAAAGCTTATTTCATTGGCGGTTTACTTAAGCGATATTTTAATACAATTATCATATTTTATAAAATATTTATAACCGTAATTTGTGTGAAAATATCCTTTATCTCTCTTTGTTTCAACTTTGGGAGATAGTTGAACAATATTCCCAAGAGAGTTTGTCAAAAGAAATTTGTGTACTTATCGGAAAATGTGAACTGTGTGAAAATTACTTATGTGCTAGGGGAAACTCCACACACAGACACTCCCAAGCTAATTAAATTTATTATTCATTAATCTTTTATGACCACCGGGAACAATTTCTCGCATATTTATGCAAATATGAGCAACAAGAAAGCCTCGCTCTTTCTTTCACCCTTTGTCAATTGTCTTTAGCGCCGTCTGTTATTATATTTTTTTTATTCACTGCTATTTTTAATTAACCAGGAATGGCAGCTAAGCAAATTATTAATGGTCAGTGGGGGTGAATGAGAGGGATCTCTGGCATTGACTTTTCAATTGAAACAAATCATTATTAGAGGAGCTTGTGTGTGGATCTTGTTCAATTGCGGCGCTCTGGCGCCGGCAGAGCGTGTCAAGAGACCCAAAGCGGGATCCCCTCCCTGGGAACTGGTGGCAGCATGCATTTCTATGAACGTGCATGGAATTATAATTAGTTATTTATGGCCGCAATGTAAACGTAATTACCAATTGGACATGGGCCATTGCAGCTCGATTAGCATGGGGTGTGAAAAACTGCCTATCCAAGCACTATCTATCCATGTATCTTTAATAGTACACTGAGCTCGGTGTTGTGTTATGCATCAGAAAAATATTAAATAAAAGAGAGCGAGACTAGATCGCGTAGATATATTGCGTCAATGACCAGTTCTGCTTTTTATGGACAGCTGTCGGGGCGATAAACTAGGAATTGACTGATGTACTTCTCTATTGCTTGAATAACTTAATGAAAGCAAGTCAATTAAAATACAAATTCAATCATTTTTATAGCCCAACACTTCATAGAAGTGAATTCTTGACAGATTATAGCTGTTCTATGTAAATAAAGTAAGTTAATAAATTAATGATTATTATTTATGTTCCAAGAGCTAGTTTATAAATACGATTATGTAACTTGTATCAAATATTTGTTATTTTCAAACATAAAAATACCATTTCTAAAAGGAAAATAACCTTTTTTTATTAATAATTCTGCATTTAGAGCTTGCTTAATATTAAGTTTTTAATTCAACAAATTGTTCGTGCTATTTTATACCTCAAAACGTCAAACATTGAGTTTCCTATTTGAAAATGATTATTTTTAATTAATTCAGATTCCATCTATGTCGGCTTTCAATTTATTAATTGAGTTATTTTAATCTCAGAACCAGGAACCTGTCGATTTGTCAAACTGCCCGAGTCGTTGTTTGTGATAGGGGAGCTGCAGGAGCAGGGATGGGCAGCTGGGTAGCTGGGGAGCTGGGTAGCTGGGTAGCTGGGCAGCTGGGGTGTGACCAGGCCGACAACAGCTGCAGAATGCAATTAGCGTTATTTTCAGCGTGCCATGATATTGCACATACGCCATGTGCGCCGTGCGAGTTGAAGGTAAACGGCGACGACGTAGTTTATAGCATTGAAATTGAGCCGTTGTGCCCACACGACGACATGGCGACGACCTTCGCCAGCAGTTGCATCTGTGGCAGTAACGCCCAGCAGTGCCCAGTAACTCCATTGGCCAAAAGCTTAGCCCCACAGCAACTAAAACTGCCGGAGGACGAAGGGTGTGTGCCTATAAAATTGATAATTAATTATCCTGCCTGGGCAGCAGGACAGGGATCTGCACTGGGACGGAGGCGGCTGTGGACCCAGAGACTGGGGAATAGGGAATATGACGTGGTCTGTGCCCGCGGCTTTTCGCGGACACGCTTCGCTTATTCCTGTTTACAAGTGCGTGAAAATGTGCGCTCAACTGCTTATCACGTGCGGCGTATGGCGTGAATTTTACTGCCGCAGCCACAACCAAATCCCCATCCTCGTCGTCCTGCTGCCACACAGCAGCCGCAGTGCCCAGTGGTCACATATGCTAAATCCCCTCCTAAATGGAATATCTCTTCCGGGGGCTTGGACATATGCAAATTTAACTCTGGGCCCGCAGAGTTTGCGCCATAAATGTTGGCATTGCTGATTGATATGTGAGAGTACTTGATTCATGGCATGTACTGAGTTGTCCAAACCGATGACAAGTTGTTCGGAATAAGGAAAGTGCTGTTGCTACCATAAAATTCAGTTTCAAACCCTTTTCAGTTATTTATTTAAGCATTCGGACATGAATTGTAAGTAGTTCCCTTGACTGAATAATCCCTAAGTAATCCCGAAATCTTCTTGGCCTACCTATACAAATGCCTTTATCCTGCGGGTAAATCGCTTAATTTGGCTTGATTATACCACGTTGGTAAATCAACTGAAAAGAATTAAACACTTAAGTCGGCCAACTAAAGTCCAAGTAAAGTAATGCCTGAGGAAAAGTTTGCCTACTTTTGGGCATTGATACCTTCGGGCTCAACTACATACATACATATATGCCTTGGATCCATTCCGGCCAAAGCCAAAGCCAGAGCCAAAGCCAAAGCCCAGACAAAGCCAATGCGCTGCTGCGAAAGCCACAAAGGAAATCGCAAACGGGGCAAAGCGGAGAAAGGATGCGGCCCTTGGATGGGGGGAAAAGTTCAACCAGCAAAAGGACACGAACATGGCAGGAGCACGAGCTGCCCCCCTCTCCTCCTACGGCGGCTCCACCCCAAACGCAATTACATTAAATCTTGGCTATTATTCTTCTACTTTGTAGAGCTGCCTCCGCTCGGCCTGGCTCAGTGCTCGGTGCTCGGTGCTCAGCACCCAACTTTCGACGGTCTCGGGCTGCTGCTGTAGTTAATCGCCTCCAACGTGATTGAATTCCATCGAACGCAGGTTGACCAATGACCGGACACAGGCATCCTTGGCCGGGATCACGAGCTGGTAGCTGATGGCTGGTAGCTGGGAACTGGGAGCTGGGAGCTGGAAGCTGCTTGCTCGGAGCGGGGGACGCCCTAATAAATGAAATAGAGCCGCTTGACTTGACTGCATTCGGACTGTTTCTGAGAGGCTTTCGGCATCGCCTTCGCCTTGCCTTTGCCTCCAACTTTGTTTATGGCCAGTCACTGACCACTTAACTAATTGCTCCTTTGTGTGCTCCTGACACGGGCAATAAAATTAATTCCACTGTATCCACAGCAACCGCAGAATTCGTTGCGCTTGGCATCTATCAAGTCAATTATTTGCATGTTCCCCTCAGCTAAATCTTGCCAATCTGCATTCTCGGCCTTTATTTATCTTCGGTTGATGGAGAACCGAATGTCTGGAGGCTCTAATTGTGTTTGGTGTGTTACTTAACTGAGTAGTTTATTTGATAAATAAAACTGAGCCCAGAGAATATTGGTAGGGAGATTCAGTTAGCTAAGAAATAGATGTTGATAAATAGAATATTTTGTCAATCGATATATATTAGTTGAATTCTCTTTAAAAATATGAATAAGCTTCATAAGAAATCTGCAAAGTACATGGAGTTAAAAGGAAGCTGGATTTCTTGGCTTTAACATTGCTTTAACCTTAACAAACCATCAGAAAGATGATTATAATATTTTACTTGGAATTAAAGGATATTCTGAACCCTTTTATCTTCAAATAATTTCCATATTTAAACAGATTCCCTTTTAATTTACCTTCCAGTTCCTTTGTGCATCATGCACGACACCGGCAAGCCGTCCCCCACCGCAACCACCAGCCCCACCATCCCGCCCAGCAAGATGGCAGCGACGCCCCAGTCACCAGCTGGTCTGGACCCCCAGGCCCCAACGGACGACGAGGACGAGACCGATGTGATCGGCGACCTGATGGGCCACTACGGAAAATGGCAGCTGCTGATGACTGTGCTGCTGTCGCTCTTCCAGGTGCCCAACACCTTCCACATATCCTCGTCCATTTACCAGGCGGCCAACAAGGACTTCTGGTGCCAGCGGCCGGAGTTGCTTCAGCAGCTTCCAGTGGACGCCTGGCGCAATCTCACCGGCTCCTTTGACAACTGCCACCGCTGGGAGGACATAGACTGGAGTCAGGTGGGCAACGGCACGGACCTGCCCACAGAGTGGAAGGTGAGATGAAGTACCTAGAATTGTGTTTCTATCTTAAATTTAAGCAACGTCTGACCGCTATCCTTGTTTGTTTTTAGAAACCACCAGATGGGGATAGTAAGTTGGTGGCCTGCGAGAAATGGGAGTACGAGACGCACGACAATGTGGGCAACACCTGGACATCGGAGTGGGATCTGGTGTGCGACAAGGAACACCTGAAGAACGTGGCCGAGATGTTCTTCCTGCTGGGCGTGGCAACAGGTGGCATCCTCTCCGGCTATTTATCGGACAAGTTTGGGCGCAAGAAAATGCTCTTCATATCGGCCGTGTTGCAGACCCTATTCGGTGAGTGCTTCTGCCATTCTGTGCATAAAGGCCATCTCATCATCCTGTGTATGTCTGCCCATGCACACGGAAGTCACAGCGACATTGGCCCTGACGATGTCCTCCTCCGGTGACTGTGAACTTGGCCATGTCGACGGGGGGTCAGCACGAGCACATTGAGTGGCTCTCTGTGGGTTTTGTGTGGGGTCGGGTTGTCAGGTGGTCGAGTGGTCGATTGGTCGAGTGGCCAAGAGGGTCGGCTGGGGACTCGAGCTGCAGTTGTGGCTGCCAGGCGGCTCTTGCCAGCCAGCCAGCCAGCCAGCCAGCCTTGTTGTCCTTGTTGATTAAATCTCACACAATGTATAATTGAAATTTGCATCCAAAAGGACATTACTAATGAGGGACTGGCACGTGTGCGGACTCTCCCACTGATTGCTATGGTGCATTGCGACGGATTACTTTGGTTAAGACTTTACTGGGTTGCTAGAAAGAGAACTTAAAGTAAAAACTTTTAATTTGTAGCGTTGACTTTAGTTTAAATCAGTAGGTAGCATAAGCAGTACCGATACAGGGGGATTATCTGTCTCTCTCTATTTTTTAGGAACAAAAGTTACATTTTATATTAATTATTCTTGTTTTATTATTTACTTATTCTCCCCAGGCCTCTGGCTGTACATCTGCAGCTCCTTTGAGCTCTATTTGACGCTCCGCGCCCTGTTGGGCCTGGTATCCGTATCGGTCACCTACTCGGGCCTCATCCTGGCCATCGAGTACGTGGACGGCAAGTGGCGGACCCTTGCCGGAATGTACAACCTGTTTCCACTGCCAATCTCGTACATGATCATCTCGGGCCTGGCCTATCTCACCCAGGACTACCAGCGCCTGCAGCTGTGCATCGGGGTTCCCGGCATCTTCCTCTGCTTTCTCTGGTAAGAACGCTAGAATGCTTGAACTTTTAAACGGAAGGTAAACAAACAGTGTGCCCCAGAATAACAAATTTATTCGCATGTGTTCGCATCTGGGTGTACATATATAAATCGCGGACTGGTAAATAAATGGGGAAAACAAATGCGTGGGTGTTTCCCCCGCGACTATAAACAGAGGGGCATAATTTTCCGCGGCACATGTTTCGCTTGATATATGGCGCTAGTTTGCTTCGATTTCTTCTAAATATATATCTTTGTGTACTGATATCCGGCAGGTTTGTGGTACCGGAATCACCGCGGTGGCTACTGGTCAAGGGTCGGCTCGACGAGGTGCGACGGATTATCGAGGCGGCCGCCAAGTTCAATGGACGCCAGCTGCCCCCCGACTATCAGCTGACGCCGCCGACGCAGGAGAGCAGCTCGCAGGACGTAACCTACCTGTTCCGCTCCAGCTACCTGCGCCGCATCTCCATTTGCTTCTTTTGCATCTGGTTCACCATGAATCTGGTCTACTACGGCATCATTCTCAACATGAGCTCCTTCGGCGGCAATGTCTACTTGAATTCGGTGAGTTGTATTGCGTATACGCAGTGGGGGGCGCGTTAAGTATACGCAGGGTCGCCTGGCACAACCACTTTGGGAAGACTCCATCCAGCATCCGAAATCGTGTCAGCATATAGGATCAATCAAGCGCATTTAGCAAGTGTCAAGTGGTGCTGGTGATGGCTGATGGGCGCCTAATTGGATTTGTCAACGATTCCATCAGCCGAAGACCGAGAAGAATGTCTGTTGGATGTCAAGTGCCGCTGGTTCGACCACTGGACGGTGTGAAAATGTGTTTGCAATCGAATTATGGCAGCCCCAGTCCCCAAACAGATAATAGATGTGCCAGTGGATAAATCCTGCCGCTGCCGCAGCCGCAGCCGCAGCCATCTTAGCCCCTCCAACTGGCAGTTGGCCAAATGGATGTTGAGCACAGTGCTGACGGGCCTTGGATTAGCGGGCAAAGAGTAAACAATATGCAAAACATGCTTGGCATTTGTTTCGGGATTTGATTGTTTTAAAACGCTAAAGCGCTTAAGGTTGTCTGATCTCTGTGTTTGCTTTCCTTGGCACGAGCGATTCGGTAATTAGTTTGATTTTGTGGGGTATTGACTTTAAAACGGAAAGTTGTCATGTCTGGCAAATAACTTATGGTCTTTGTTACTATATTGGTGAATTGGAAACATAAATATTATTCTAACAACAAAGAATACAAAAGAATTTGATTACTTTAATTTAAAATCAAGCTCTGAATATATTCCTAATGGAGTTAGCATTTATTATATTATCCTTCTCTCTTTTGGGGGTAAATATAAATTATTTTAACTTAATAACCCTTAAAATATATGTGCTAATTGCTCATCACTGGCCAGATAGCAACAATGGGCATGCCAGCGGACTTCTCAGCTAATTTATTGCATAATTTATTTTGACAACGCCGCGCGCACCTTTGATGCCGCTCTGATTTAATGCGGCCCGCCGACAGTTGACATCTTGTCCACTTGCCCTGCTCATCTGCTCATCCGCTCATCCGTCCTCCTCCTTGTCTCGTCTCCTCCACAGGCGCTAGCTGGCCTAGTCGAAATACCCGCCATCGCCGTGGCCATGTACATCATCACCAAGGTGGGCAAGAAGTGGCTCTTTTGCGCCACTTTGATCTGTACCGGCGTCGCCTGCTGCTGCGCGGCAATCACCGAGGGCCAGCCGGAAATGCTCTGGCTGAAGATCACATTCCTGATGATAAGCAAGTTCACCATCAGTGCGGGCAACACCATAATGCCGGTCTACACGGCGGAGCTCTATCCGACGCCCATTCGCAATGTGGGCGTGGGCGCCTGCAATGTGGCCGCTGGCCTGGCCCTAATCCTCACACCCTACCTGTCGCTGCTGGTGAGTCTGCTGGCCTAGAAACCCCTATCTATCCTAATTAATCCGTCTTTGCAGAACAAGATCGAGGGTCACCTGCTGATGAGCCTGCTGACCGCCTGGAGCATCTTCGGCGGCGTCGTTGTGCTCTTCCTGCCGGAGACCGCTGTGCGCTCGAAAGCCTCCTCCAACCAGGGTGGCGTCAATGCCCACAATGCACATGCCAATGCCAGTGCTGCCAAGCAGGTGTAATGACCGCTGATGCCCAAGTAAGCCCCCCATCCACCTGCCCGGCGCCCCACCCGAAGGAAGAGTGTACTTTGGCTGGTCCAAAAGTACACCAAAGATGAGCTGTCTCTGACACCCCCACCCTGACCCAAGTCCCAGCCTGTCCCACCTGCTGCATCTGCGCTGCCCTTGCTCACCTGCCCACCTGCACACCTGCCGCGCCCCGAAACCACCTGCAATTAACGGTAATCGATCCAATGAAAGTCCAAGAGTAATGCCAATTCGCTAGAGAATGTCGTATGTCAGGCAGGACCTTGTTTGCGTAGCACGTAGTGAGTATGTATCTTAACAATTAACTAACAACCATGGCTTGTAGCTTATGTCGTAGTCTAAGTACACACACTGATCAGTGATCGCTGATCGCCACCAGGACCCCTCGAAATAGCTTAAGTTCTTCGGTTACCATCCGGAGGTAAGAAACTAAACGCAACTTTTAGGGAGGAAATGCCAAGTGACCATTAATCACGGTTTAATGATATTTGTACCATTGATGTTTGTATTTTATTTAAATAGTTTAATCTTTATCATAATCACAGTTATTTTATTTTTCTAAATACCAAAAACCTTTGATGAATTCAATTTATGAATAGAATTTAAATGCTAAACACAAATCACTCACCTTTTATTTTAACGCTATTTTAATCTATACGTTTTTTCTTATTTATGTTTTATTAATCATTTATTTATATTACTTGGCGTATTTTTATTTATTACAAAATTAAATTAAAATACTTTGTAATGTGCACCTCCCTAAGAAAAGTTTATAAATTGATAAAATGGATAAATAATAGCCCAGTAAATACCTTTAAACGTAGAGCCTTACAATTATTGTATTGCTAATCTAATTACAAACGAATCAATGTTCGCACAGCAAACACAAAACAAACAAAAAACAAAATTAAAAATATATTCTTGTCAATACGTCTTGTCAATATCTCAACGTACACATAATCTCGTCGTTGTCGTTGTCGTCGTCGTCGTCGTCGTTGTCTTCTTGTTGTCTATTAATAAATGTTTTTTCCCAATACGAGATCAATAAGAAACGAAGCTGAAAGCAGACTCCAGACTCGGCAAATTGTAATCTCTAGTAATCGTAGTCAATTAATCCTTACCATATATACTTATATATGTACCACAGATCAGTCTCTAAGCATCGGTCAATTATGGATTTGTATATATGTCTGTTTGTGTGCAGGGACATGGAACATACAAGGAGTTTTATTGTTTAAAGAGCCATCAAGGAATATATATATATATGTGTATGAATATGTATATGAAGAAAACTAAATCAATTTCCAATATAATGCATTTAAAAATGTATACAATTATGTGTATATGGATACGTGTGCGTTTGTGTATGAATATTTAGTGAAAACAAAAGCAGAACAAGAAACCAAAACAAAAGCAATCGATTAGACAACACAAAACTGTTGAATTACTTGTTGTACTTATTAAAAACCTACCAAGTTGTTATTTGCTCATTGTACGTATTTTTTTGTGTATTATTTTTCGTACTTTTATTTCGCCTATTTAATTTGTATGTTGAACTTTCGTTGCCTATTGTACTTACCCGTTAAGATCAGCTTCAGGATCAGGATCAGCTTCGTTATGTATTTGTTATAAGTAAGTCAGTTTTCTAAGCTTCAAATAAATGGATGAATACTAGAATCTAATACGAAATTCAATTAATTGATAAGTTGGTCGGGTGTTGAGCGAAACGAAACACTTGAATACATTTATGAAAATTGTTGTAAATCAAAATTACCAAAGCAAACGCGATTATAGTGTCAAAATAAAGTATGAATAAATAGATAACTTTGAATTTATAGTGTGTGTGGGTTATGAAGGAGTTAAGGAAGTTTAAGGAGGCATTTCATCTAATTTATTATTCCATATTAATATACTTAAAATGTAATTTCCTATTTGCATTGGAAAATACTCAGACCTCTCTGATTGATGCACCTAAAGCCTGGAGGACGGCCGCAATGCTGCTTAGCTGGAAATGTAATTTGAAAGGAGTTAGTAATCAAAGTAATAATCGAATTAAGAAAATAAGGGTTAGTCTTGAGAAAGCACTTATAAAATGTGGGCTTTTTCAAGGGCAATCAGTTGGTACATCCAGAATGGCACCTTTAACCGCTACCCTGCTCCTCATCCTGAGACTTTTGGTTCTCTGTGGATCCTTTGATATTCACTATACACTATACTGGGGCATCCTTGTCGCTCTAAAATGCCTCGGATTCTAACAAATTAAAATCCCTAAAAACAATTAATACATATAATAATTTTGTAAATATATATTGAATTTGTTAAATGAACAAATTTTGAATTGATCTCAAAAACTCTCCACTCGAGTACAAGCTCTGTGGAGCCTACGCCAAGCGGTGTGATCGTGGGGTAGTCAAAGTGGTAGCTTTACCCGAACTTTATTGCAGCTGGTAATGCCTCAGAGCTTTCGCTCTCTTGCCAACTTACAGAGTGCTTATAACAGAGCCGCTGAAATTTTAACGGTTCCAGATCGCTGCCGCCGACGGCTGAGAAACCAACGATCGCCGCGAGTTTCCACACAATTCCTTTCCAATTTCCCAATCAATCGATCGATCGGAAGTCTTGGACGTTCCAAGAAACCACTCGCTGATAGCTTCATTATGAGTGGCGTGCTGCGTCGCGGATCCCTGAATTTTGATTGTGTGGGCGGGCCGCGGGACAAGGGCAGGGGCAGCCTCGAGGCGAACCTGTATGGCGGATATCGCGAGACGAGGCCGGGCCCAAAGACTCCGGAAATCAGTGTCATTGCATTGGACTTCCGTCGCTACTCCGAGGACCTCAAGAAGCCGCCCAAGGAGGGGGAGCAGGAGAAGGACGGGGAGCAGGCGCCGCCAACGGGCAGGGACCTCAGCCAGGATGCGGACAGCGATATGATATCGAATTTCCTGGGACACTACACCCGCTGGAGTTTCCTGTGGACCCTGCTCCTCTGCCTGTTCCAGCTGCCCACCACTTTTCACCTGTTTATGTTTGTGTTCCAGGTGAGTTTCGGCTTTTATGGCTGGCCAAATATTTGCCCAGTTGATTGCGTCGCAAAACCCAATATTTTTGGTGGGCATAGTAAAGGTATATAGTTTAGCCACCTCTCCCCCCAAAAAAACACAAACAAACTCACTCCCCGGAAAAAAACATTGTGCAATTGATTGATTAATAACTGTAAAGTGACACACACTAATAACAACCTGATTGGTTGTGATTCGGAAGTGTATCTCTTCGATGCAACTCGTTGACAATGGAGTAATTGCTGGGGGAAAGTAGAGATAAATACCGTTTGGGTTATTACAAAATGCTATTTATCACCGCGCTTTTAAGTAGATGAGTATGCGTAAAATGAGTAACATCGAGCTGTAGCCAAAACAAACGACGGAAACCAATTGATAACACACTCTCGGGGCGCTTCCACTTGAGTTGGCTGGCCGCCGACTCACAATCACAATTCGCATGCCGATTTCGACCATCAGTTTCAGGCGGCGGAGGAGCACTTAGCGCGCAAACGCCACTCGAGACCCCACACTGGTGACCTTGGAGCACCTTTGACCAACTTCCAGGGAGGCTGTCACCTAGCCACTTTTCCACTTGGAAGCCATTTATCGCAGGGAGTTGCGTGTGCATCATTTGCCTATGGTTTTCGAGGTCCACAATCATGGTAATCACTCCTAGCCTAGCGTGCTAATGTCCCACTGAAAAGGTAAAAACCACACACACACACACGACCTTGACACACACGATCGGTGGGCGAATAGAGCTCAGAGCCATAATCGATGTAGAAGTTGCAACAGTCATTGCAAGACACAAGAAGTTCGGCCAACGGAGGTTAATTACACTAATTGAGAGCCAATAAATTGGGCGATAAGAACGGAGACCTTAGGTGGGAAGTGATGCAAGACGAAGCCAGTGTTGAGTCATTTGCTTCAGGAGAGAAGAAACCTTCTCTTAAGAGAACCTTCTCCAAGAAAAAATACCCCAATTATCTAGATCAGCCATAAGATATGAAGTTGAGTTATAAAATATATATTGTTATAACCTTCGACAAACTAGTACTTTGTTAGTTCTTATTACAATTACGAAACTATAATTATACAGTGTACTTTTTGTGTGAGAATATTCTATATACAAATTGGGGCAGGTTTCCTACAAATCAATTAATCAATATTCAATTAATATATATTTCCGCATCTAAAAAAACTCGAATATATCTATATTTCTATATTTATCATGAAACATAGATTTATAAAGAACGACCTTCAGCTTAACAATATTTTGTGACATTTGGAAATGGTAATAATACATTTAAAGTGCTAATTTCACAGTATTTATTGTCATCACCTATGTATATACAAAAGGGAGCAAACAAAAAAGTAACTTAATTTTGAAAAACAATAAGTGGTTTGGTTGCATTTCAGCATTAATTACCTATCCCGACTGCGGCAGATGCTAATTCTTTCCCTAATTAGAATTTAAGAGGTTATCCAGATATTTTAACTACATTATTCTATACAGAATATTATTTGAAATGTATACCCAAAAACAATTAAAATGGTAGCTACTCCTGAACCCCCTTTCCATAAATATTTAATTAAAAGGATTGTCGAACCGTTTGCTGATATCAAACCTAATGGGTTGTGCTGTCCAGAGATTTCGGGTTCTACCTCGTTTATAAAAGTAATCTTAGATTCCCTTATCAGTTGCCCATGTGCCAGTGACTTCTATTTATTAATTGGCTATAAAATGGGAATGGTAGCGAAATAGACAATAACCTGGCACTTCTGGCTGATACTATTATTAAATGCATAAGACTAGTTATACTTTGGTGGTCTCGGCGCCTTTTTTTGATAGCAATGGCGCTATTTTCGTTTGATAAGCCTAATGTTATCGGGGAAAGAAACACAAACAATAAGCAATTGTTAATGGCCGGAGAATGTAATCTGGCCGAAACCATCGTTGACATTTACATGGACCAATCAAATATAGAGACAGATAAGATTGCGGCCCCGAACTAGACCCGAAGAAAGTTCGGTTCGAAGTATAAAGATATCTTTATGCTGGCGGGATTCACCAAAAGAATTCGGAGCTTCGCGGAGTGTGCATCAGCCTTGTGGGAGGAGAAGCTGCTCAAGGCACTCCCCACGGAAAGGTCAAGTGGTTCTTTAATGACTCAAAGTTAACAAGCAATTCGGCGGCTATCGTAACATCGCACTGTGTTGGACATTATTTGTGTTATTATCTTTTTTGGGGCCCCCCCGAAATCTGTAATAACGACGCGCCTGCATAAAAAGCTGACAAAAAAAGAGCTGAAACTCGGCCGGATCTCTCGGGGCACACACGCACTCTCGGCTCTCGACACCTGAGCCCCACCACCAACGACCTGCCCAAACTGGCATCTGGATCTGGCATCGCTCCGGCTCAAATTTGAATTTCATAAGACACTGTGTCTGTGTCTCCGTTTCGAGAGCCGACATTCTAATTCAGTTGACTTGCATCGCAAGGCGCACACGGTTGCCACCTGCAGCGGCCAAGAAATGGAGCTGGCGGAAATGGAAGTGGGATCGGGCGAGGCCTCGCCCATGCTGCAGGGCTGCGTTGACCTGGAAGAGCTGGACCATCTGCACACCCGGCTGCTAGAGCGACTCTTCGGATGTATCAGCGCCTGGCAGAGTCTCTGGTGCGGCCTGCTTTCGATCTTCCAGGCCATTTGCACCTTCCACATCTTCGTCTACGTGTTCCAGGTGAGTCCGACTCGCGCGGGTTGAGTGCTCGTCCGGAGGCCACCCACCCACCACCTGCAGTTTGGCCACCGTTTCGCTCCACTGCCAACTACTCGAAGCAACCGCAACCGACAAGGTTCTGTGTTCACCTACCTACCGCCCCCAATGCCAGTTATCAGCCAACGAGCACTTGTGATAAGGTGTCTTCGAGCGCGTTATTATTAATATTTTATTATTATTTTTGCGGGCGAGACAAACCCGTTTGTGTTCAGTGCTACTCGAGCTACTGCCTGATCGGCAAAAGATACAGTTTCAATGAGCGATTTTGAGAGCAAATATCAGATGCATTTTATTGCCTTACAATAAATGTGTTTGTTAACCTGGGTGTAGAGGATAAAGAGCGAGTGTTTCCATTGGGGAGACTTTAAAATGCCATAAACTCATTAAATGGAACTCTTTAGAGTTTATTATTAATATTAACTAAAAGTAAAAGTAACCAGAAACAGAGACAGAGAGGCAGGCATTCAGTTTAATGATGAATTAAATGTAAATTTCAAATACCAGTATCTGAGTATAATATTTTATATTGTCATTCCTTCTGAGAATATAATTCTTAAGAGTTCTTATATTTTTAAACCACTTATTTTATTATAACACAATTTAAGCTCTTATTTCGTTTTAATTTCTTATTTTGTACTCGACTTTAACATCCCTGAACAGTACATTCAATATTATATTATCGAGTTTGAAGTGCGCCTTAGACTTAGTAACACAACATAAGCAACCTTAACTGAACCGCTTTTGGCTTAATTATTGACACACAATAATTGGCAGTGAAGTAATAACAAATTTACACTGTCTGAGGCGGCCGAAACGAGTTTGCCGTTGTACTATCCAGCACATATATCACATTTATATATACTAACTTTTCGCCCTGCAAACCAAAAGTCGTTGATTTGGTTACACTGATTTAATGGCATATATCTTACACGGTCTTCGTGTCGGATTGCCTTATCTTAATTGGCCAAATCCGCAAATTGCACGCCTTGTGTGACTTGCTGTGAAGATGACAACTTTGTGGATTATGGTAGGTCCTAAGCTCTGTGGCTCAGACACCATGACAACACGATTTTCCAGCGAAGCCGTGCGGCAAGACTTTTCAATTAGTTTCCACTCCCAACTGATCCATATCAGGTGCTTGGTTGGCTGGTGGTATCGATGGTGTCGAGTCTCGGCCAGCCCAAGGTTGGGCTCGAAAGGTTACTCCCTGCCAGAGGCCAATATTGACCGCTAACTGTCTAAATATATTAATTAGACAATAATAATAAAATGCTCAGAGATACTTTGGTGAGCCACTCAGCATGCCACTGGCACTGTGCACACTGGTCTCCAATCTGCTGGGGAAACCGAATCGGATCGGAACTGGGATTAAAAATTGCAATTTAAATACTTTCTCAGCTAGGGTCAGTGGGTGACCCTGTGGCAATTAAGTTAACAGCACCCCTTGAGCACCTTAGCCGCATGTACTATGTATATTCACCAGTCTCCCGGGGAGATCTATGATCTCAAAATCTCTCCGAAGGCTAGATGACAGATATTTTTAGACAAACCTTTGTTTCTCACTGAAATTGTTTAAATTAAATTGGACTAAAGTGGAAGCTTTGCCTTGATCTTCTAGGAAATTGTTTATAAAAAAAAACTCAAGACAATTAAGAGGAGAAGCTATCGTAGTTAACATTTTACTAAAAACGATTAAATTAGGTTATTTAAAGGTTTAAAATTATCGGAAAAAAACATAAAATTATGTAAATCAATCAAAATGGATTAAAAAAATTAACTTATCATAAAATGTACTACAATTTGTTAATATTTTAGAATTTGGTAATTACTATTTTTGTTTTTACTACCAATTGTAAATGAATTCATCTTCTTTTTTGTAATAAAAATATTCTTATTTCCTTGATATTCTTAGTCATTTGAAAAAGGAAGTTGTTCTCTTGACAACTTTAACATTCTTGGGCTTATTATAATACAATATACTCAACCAACACTCCCCGAACCAATTGAATGCAAATTTAATTGAGATTTTTCGAACCAATCAATTACGGATATGCCATTATCTGATTTAGAGACAATGGCTCACTTATTGTCACTTGTGACGTTAACAAAAGCCATTAGTTAGATCAAATGATTAGAGACTTTTATGAAGCCAACATTCAGCTAGGGTTCTTGACCTGGGAAATCCCCCTCTCAGTCAAAATTGAAAAACCTTTTTAAGAACTATAGTTCTCTAAGGCAGATCGTGATCCCAACTAGGGCGCTTGGCCCAGTGTGCCATTTGAATATAGCGCACTCTCAGGTGCAGCTGGGGCACGGCTGCAAACCGATTAATCAAACGAAATTTATCTGGTCCGTGTGTAGTCCGAGTCGAGAGCTGCCCACGCGGCGACGGCGGCTACAGAAATTCCATTGTTGGCCGAGAGTCGGCATGCAAATGCCTGAAACGTGACATGTAACCGCCGGGGCGACAGAACAACCTGCCACGGCGGCCGCAAATGACATCACGGCCGGCCACAACCTGCCACGCGATCAACGGTCGCCAGACAGCCTGCTGGTGGCCAGGAAAACCCGTAGGAGACCGCCGCCTCTCGCACTGCCATTAATTATTGAAAATGTTTCCCTTTTCGTTACACTCCAACTTGAACTTGAAACCATTTCCTCGGCGCTGCATGCTAAATGTTTAATTGAGACACGTACCATGTCCGACAGGGGCTATCAACCTGTTGTACAGCGAGTTGTTTTTCGGGGCGGCAACACGGGCTTTTCGACTCCCGCGATTGATAAGCCGCTTTCATCGATTCGATCATCAATCAGATGGCCGCACATTCGTGTTCGTGTTGCAAGCCAACAGGCAGTAATTTCCACCGTGTTAACCTGTCACGAAACACTCGCAAATGACAAATGGGGCTGCTGTAAAACAAACTAACTTCGGGTTAATCGCAATCAGCAGGCGGAAGAAATTTTAAACGTTTACTACCGACTAACGCCGACTGGTTAAAATATATCTGATTCGATTCGATTTATAGCTGCACAGGTACACAACTTCCCACTCGAAGTTTGATTCGGAGGAGTTAATGTCTCATGTAGGACACGTAATGGCAAACGTGAATCGAATGTTAAAAAATAAACTGCCTAAATTTGTATATTCCAAAGGGAACTTGTGGTCTTAATTCTGAGAAAATTGAGTTTTTGGGCTTGATTTTTAATTTATGGCTTAATAAAAGTCTTCTTATTAAGAACTTGGATTAAATTTACTATTTTTATTAACCAAAAGGGCACTTGTATTTCTATCTATCTGCTTGTCTTATCTCTAAGATCGTACTAAAGTGCAATATTACCAGGTGAATAAAGATAAATACTTGTTTAAATATTTACTTAGTTGGAAAACCTTCATTTTAAGGTTATCTTTCCATAAAATATTTTATCATAAATAATACTTAACTCAAAACTCTTTTACAGACTGCTCCCAAAGACTTTTGGTGTGCCCAACCGGACCACCTCCGGCAGATGAGTGTATCCGAGTGGCGCAACCTGAGTCAGACCTCTAATGGTTGCCTTCTGCTGGATGTGGACTACTCCCAGGTGTCATATGAGGGCAATCAATTGATCAACTGGCCAGCAAATGCCAGCGAGCTGGGCTATCGGCAATGCCCGCACTTTGAGTTCTCCGACGTGGACGGTTCGGCCAAGACGCTCGTCCAGGAGTTCGAGTTGGTCTGTGGACGCGACATTCTAAGCCTGGTGGAGACCTGCTTCCTGGTAGGTGCGGCGGCGGGAGCTGTGCTCAGTGGCTGGATTTCGGATCGCTTTGGCAGGCGCCACACGTTGATGGCCTTCGTGACCATCCAGAGTGTTTTTGGTGAGTTAAGATGCAAAAAATTGCGTCAACCTTAAGATAATTGACATAAAATCAAATCAAAATCAATTTAAAAAGCCAGTTTCATATAGGATTTTATTAGCCAAAATCATTAAAATGGTAAGATCTGAGAAATTGATATTTTAACTATCATTAAATTGGTAATTGGTTTCAAAACAATTTTGAAATTAGTCTTAAACAGAAATAGAAACTATATTCGGGAAACCGAAATTTCTATACCCTGGCATTTTAAAATTTGATCATAGCTAAGTCAAAAATTAATCAATTTCCACTCGGATAGCTTTTCTAAGCTAGTTTTTGTGGAGTTTACAAATCTGCATACTAAAGCTGAGATTAAAAAAAATATAAATTTTTGGCAATTTTTGACAATTTTGATGATGTAACCCCTTATCAAATTTTGAAAAAATGACTTAAAAAATGTTTTCTTTGGGACGTATCTAGATCGATTCAGTTTTTCACCCTGATCAAGAATATATATGATTTATAGGTACGGAAATGTCTTCTTCACTGCATTGCAGCCTTTTGACTTAAATTATAATACCCTGCATGGGCAAAAAATATAAAAAATAAAGGAAATTTAAAAAGAAACTAATGGTACATAATCTTGTATCTAAATAGCTACTTTTTCCCGTGTAAATTGCAACATTTCGAGATAAAGCCAGGGAGCAGGGAATGCTGCCATTCTGACCATGACAATTTGAGTGGGATTCATTTTCTAATTGTCATTTATATGCAGCTTTGCCCGTGAATCGCCCGACTAACAGCTGCATTTGCATTCGTCCTGCTCTCTGGCCCGGGCTGGGATTTTAATTGACTTTACACTCTTATTTACGTGTCCGACCTTGCCACTGACATTCCGACCACCTCTTCTCTCTGTCCTGTTGGCCACCATCCGATTTTGCAGGTGGAATTTTGGCCTTCTCAACATCGGTGGCCATGTTCATGTCGCTACGTGTTATAATTGGATTCGCATCAATGACCGTGACTGTTGTGAGCTTCGTGCTGGTGGTGGAACTGGTCTCCGGCAAGTGGCGCACCATAATCGGCATTCTCAACATTCTGCCCGTGGCCATCTCCTACGTCCTCTCCGCCGGACTGGCCTATCTCATCCGCGACTGGCGGCACCTCCAGCTGGCCATCTCCTGGCCGTGGCTAATCATGCTCAGCATTTGGTAAGTTTATAATATTTGGGTAGACTGCTTTAAACTGTTTAGTTGGTTGCTTTGATTTTAGTTTATTTAATTTATTAAAGTGGAGTAAAGTGGTTTCACTCAGTGAAATCAAACAAGAATATATTAATGGAATAATCAAACCAATTTAACCTTTGTTCTGACGCATAATTAGAGTATTTCTATAGTAAATTTGTTTTGCCAGTAATTCAGTAAATAATGGTAGCTTTTTTATAATTAAATTTAATAAGGTAACAATAGAAAAATATTGTTATTTCATTGGGTCATTACAAAATTATGGCAGAACCATATTTTTATGAAAACTACTGTATTTTATGTTACAGTTTCTTATGTTTTGGCTTATTTAGATGCCTTTACCAAATTCCATTATTATATGTGTTTTTTAAGTGGTGCTATAATAGCACTAATTTAGTTACATTTTAAAAAACTAACTGCACAGAATTCTGCACCGAAATCCTTTTCCTGAGGCCTTGATTAGACAAAACAAGATTATTTTTAATGTTTTCAGTAAGCTTTTTTAAAGGGAAAAACTGTTTACTAGCTTAAATACAAGCAAACCAAAAAAGGTACACCACAAACATTAAACTTTAGTTTCCATTTGTTGTTAACTCTGGAATGGTTCGCTTCGTTCGATTTCAACTTCAAAGCGTTAACATTTTTAGCAGGCAGTCAACGAAATGAATTGACAGCACAGAGAACCAAGAACCGAGCACAACACAATGCGTGGGATCAATTAGATTCCGACAGGGACAAAGCAACCCATGGCCAGGACATTCCTCAGTGTTTATCCTTTGGTGCCAAGTGGGGACAGAGGGGATGATGGGCCACATTAGCTGACCGCTTTTGAAATCAAATGAAAAAATTCCAAGCAGCCAATAAATACTCAGGCACAACACAACTGTGATTCTCACCACCTTTCTTTCGTGCTTTTTTTTTCTTTATATCTTCCTCTAGGTTCTGGTTGCCGGAGTCGCCTCGCTGGCTATTGGCTCAGGGCCGCTTGGATGAGTTGTGCGGTCTAATTGAGCGAGCGGCCCGGATGAACGGCACCACTGGCAGCCTGCCCAGCAACTATCGCAAAACCCTTGAGGCGGCTGTGCCACGGACGGCCGTAGCCCAATCCCCACCGGAGCTGAGCGGCCAAGTGGAGGAGGTGCGAGCCGCTGGAACGGATGCTGCAGATCCCGTTGTGAGTGGCCATGTGAATCCCCTGCTGGTGGTGTTCGGCGCCAAGTACTGGCGCACCACCTGCCTGACCCTGATCATCTGGCTCACGCTGATCATCATATACTTCGGCCTCACCCTTCACCTGAGCAATTTGGGCGGGAATGTGTACATCAACAGTGCGGTAGCCGGCACCGTGGAGACCGTTTCCATCTGCATCAGCATAGTGGTGGTGCTCAAGGTGGGCATTCGACGGAGTCTTATAGGTTACATGCTGCTGCCGGGTATTTGCTGCCTGGCCACGAATCTGGTGCCGAGCCAGACGGGAGTGATTGCTCTGGCCACCATCGGTGAGTAGTTATTCTAGTAGTTTCTCCAAAGTCAAACACTTGCCTTGGTAGTGAAAGGAGAATCAGGATTTTCCTCCTATACATTATAATTTTAATACATATGTTATCCTTAATAATCCCACACAGCCAAGTGCCTAATTGGAGCCAACAATGCCATCATTCCCACCTACACAGCGATGCAGTATCCCACAATAGTTCGCAACTTTGGCGTCGGCATGGGCAACCTGGCCTCGGGAATCGCCCTAATCCTCGTGCCCTTCCTCTGGCAACTGGTGGGTGGTGGGGCCTTTTCCCGTTTACTCTGAATATCTTGCCATCTTTATGACCTTGTTTCTCCATCTTCCGGCAGGAGCACATCGACGCCCTGCTGCCCTTGAATATAATGGGGGTCAGCGGCCTGATTGGCGCCGTTGCCATCAGCCTCATGAAGGATGTGGAGTGATGTGGAGGTGGGATTGAAACAGGAACTGCAACAGGGACTCGAGCTCACTATACGTTACGACATGCCTAAAACTGTGATATATTGGACCTACGACAGGGGACATGGCACACCGCACTTAATCGTTTTATTTCTCATTCCACTCCACCATTATCTATAATATGATTTTATTTTATTTATACTTACTTTATATTGATTGCATTAAAAACGCAGTATTTTTATGATATGCAAAGGATGTTCGTTTTTTATTTGTTTACTTTGTGAAGGAATTTAATTGGGTATTTTATACTAATATTATTTATATTAATGGAGAAGGGTATACAGACTTCGGTGTACCGAATTTAGCTTCCTTTCTTGTTTTATGATATGCAAAGGATGTTCTTTTTTATTTGTTTAATTTGTGGAGGAATGTAATTGGGTATTTTATACCAATATTATTTATATTAATGGAGAAGGGTATACAGACTTCGGTGTACCGAATTTATTTTCCTTTTTCCACTGCTTTAAAGGTAGCTATAAAACCAAGTTTCACACTTAAGGTTTGCAACTCTGCTACATTTGCCATACAGCCAAGCCCGCAACCATTGCGCATACGCTCCGTGGGCATGACTTGAGTTGCTTTAGGACTTACCTGAAAAGCTTAATTTTCAACGTTGCCAGCAGGCCGTATTTTAACGGACTTGGCTGGAGGCGGTAAAAGTAATTTAAAACTACATCACGTTCCCGGAGCTGATCGAGTTAAACCATTCTCATGTCCACAAATGAGTGCGAAAAATAAAGAAAAAAGCAGGCTTAATGCCCTGTCACTTTCGTTACTTCATCGAGAGATGCGCTCCACTTTCGGCCTGGGCATTCAGTTGCATAGCCATGCCAAGCACACGCCTCACATAAATTTCCCGCGTCTGGCCAAAGCTCCGCTTGGAGCTGGAGCCAGAGCTCTAGCTGGAGCAGCGGCTATAAAACCGTCTGCGCACCTGGCGGGCCCAGCATTTGAGCGATCAGCGACCGGCCAAGAAGCAACTGGTGCCCTGCGGATAGTCCACTAATCTCGGGAATATATTGTATCTTACGGAAGTGTTGCCACAAACTGGGAGAGCAAAGAGGAGCCAGTGCCACTACCGCCTGATCCACCATGAAACTCCAACTAATCGCGGTAAGTCGGAGGATCAACCAGTGCCAGTGTTCCCTGCTGTCAAGTGAGCAGTTTATAAGCCTTTTATGATTCACACTCGAAGGTCGTTCGGTTGCCAGCTTAAAACGATTGAGACGTTTGCTACTCGTATTTATTTGCATTTTATAGAAAGTGACCGAGTCAATGCAATGCAATTAGCAATTAATGTTGGCCAACTGACATTTCATTTGATCATAAAATCAGACTCAGATCAGACTCTGGGCACAAAGGCATTCGCATCATAAATACGCGATACAATCACCCAGCAATTGTCTTGCAAAGAATGAGGAATTTGAGGAATTACCCAACCCAGGCAGGCCCTCGGGTCAGAAATTTTAACGAGCATTTTTGTTGGCCTTAAGCCCAGCTCCACCTTAAGTCTGCCAAAACTCCCCCTACACCCTATTTCCCTCCTCCCCTACCCTGTTAACCCAAAAATTGAGCTAACAAAATGGACTCACAATTGGCTTAAGTTCAATTTGTTGTTTGAAAGGAATTTGCCACTGCACAAAGCTGATAAATTGTCAATAATGGCTTAAATTAATTGAATTAATTGCGGCTACAATCGCTGAAATCTATAAAAACAGAGAAAAGAAAAAAGCAATTATTGATCTTGGTTTCAGCAGCGAAAAAAAAAGTTTTCAAGTCAAAATTTGTTTATAAAAATTAAAAGATAATAAACTTAAGCTTTGTTGCTTGCTCTGTAAAGAATTTCAGGAAGTAAGAATACTTTTTAATAATACGTTCTGAAAGGTAGGGAAGTTTGCATAAAAATATAATGTTAGTGATTAATTCACCTTAAAAAAATCACTTTAATCAAACTAAATAAATAACTTGTAACACACATAAGAATTGGAAACAACAACCAAGAAATATAATAATTGTAAACACCTAATAATAGATAATCAAAAGAATAAAGAAGTAACCTCTAAGCTCCAGTCCTTCAACAATTTTCCCACTAAATAAAACTCTTGAAAACCCCATAAATCAGCGAATCGAATATAATTTTCATGCCATTGCTTGATTGATTGATTGACTTGTTGTGGCTTGGCCAAATTGTGGATATGGCCTAATGAGTTTGCCAAAAATTTGGACCAGAAAATGAATTGTTAATGACAAGAAACACTCAATTTGCCGGTGATTTTCGGGCGCAGTTCGTCACGACACGTTATTGTGCTATGAGCTTCACGTTACGAGTAAATGTGTATCAAGGTCGCCGTTAATAACTAGTTGTGGCCAATCGAGATCCACTAAAACGCACCCAAGGCAGCCCGGGAGCGATGCAAATTCTCGGCACGCACACTCCACCTCAAGATGCAGTTGCCGCCGCAGATACAGATACAGATGCAGGTAAAGATACAGATACAGATACAGGCCCACACGGCAACGCAGTTGGGCGTAGTGTGCTGTGTGCTCGAGGATTACGTAATAAACGGGTGTATGGTATATACATAAACCTACATAAATAAGAAATAAGTCTTTATACATGCTAAAGTGTTACATATCCGAGATACCGAAGCCGGCTCGAAAGTGCACTGACAACTATCCCAGATCGACGAGCTTGGACTCTCCTGCACAGGGAAAAAATATAGACATGAATTGAGGGTCAGTTTAAACATAGTTTAAATTTAAATAAATCTGACAGGTGGAAGGTCAAGATACTATTTTTAAAGAAGCTAATTTAATATTTAAAAACTCCCTTGGCAGTGGAAATTATTGCTCCCAATTGATTTCAGTGTTTGCCTGGGATTTCGATTTCAATTTCGTTCGGTCAATGGCCAACGTTGGCCCGTCAAGGCCAGGCCATTATTCCAGGAGTCCTTAGCCAAGTTATTGTTACTAATGACGGACCACCGGCCGTCTGCACCCATCATCTTTTGTTGTCTTTTCGCTGATGATGCTCCTCCGCCCACGAACCGAACTGAACCATTCCATCTGGGGCTTGGGCTTGGCCTCACCTGGTTCGGTTTCGAGAGACGACGGGAACACCTTCTTCCATTGCACTCACACATGGCTTCGGAAATTTTTGTCGGTTTCCTTGAACTGCGACGCAGACGCAAGGCGGAGTCATGGAAAGCAATTAAACCAAATCAAGTTCCCCGCCGAGCAATGCACCCCAAATAAATGGCTGCAAGTGTCTGCCAGGCCTTGCCACACCGTACCGCTGGCTGGCCTGGCCTGGCTTGGCTTTTCATTAGCTTTAAAGCCAAGTAGTTCACTTGACCAGGTAGTTGGGCAGCCAGCCAAGCCACTGGAATGTTCAGCTTGAATGGCCAGGCCACTGGCTCAGATACAGGAAAGTAATGGATAATAATAATGGAACAGCAACAACAACAAGAGCTGAAAAATGTGTTGACTGCCTGCAACACATAACAAAATCTGCATGAGCCGAAGGCTTCATTGAACCGATTGATTATAAACCTGAAAAAATGCTAGCCATGTTTGAACAATTGAATTATGGGAGACAAAGGCACACAGTGGACTATGGGAAATATTTGAAAATTATAATTAATAGGGTTTAGTGACTTTAAGGGGTCGTTGAAATGGTAAACATATTAATTGGAAAATCATTATAAAAAGCTAGAGTTTTGCTTTGTAAACTATTTATTGTGTTTTTAAGTGGTACTAGGGATTATGTACTTAAGAAATAGTATGTTTAATGTTTAATATTTTTGCTGATGAGTTTTGTCTCTCTTCCTTTTATGTGTAAATATATTTTCCATAATTATTAGCCCATGGTTATGAGCAAAAGTAAAAGTATGTACATTCTATCCTTTAATAAAATATTAATGCTTTATTAAAGGGACTTTACTGAAGCATAAACTCAAAACTCTGCTTATTTTTCAATCACATGATTATATTACCCAACTTTATAAACCCTTTACTGTCCAAACAACTTCTGCTCAAAGCCCAGCTCAGATTTCCAATTGTGTCAAGAACTCTAATGGAAATCGTAATTCCTTATTGACTTTTATATACTTCCCCAACACACAAGTAATTCCTATATATAAAGTGGGGCAAAAAGTTATCGGATCCGTGCCCAGATGTAAACTGAAACTGAAACCGAAAGCGAGACTCAAAGGCAGTAAGCCGGCTACATACTAACAGAGTACTTGTATTTAGAATTGTGTAATGAACAAAGACTGTGGCTAATTAAAAGCTGAAACACCCAGATCGTGGCTAAAAACAACTCCGAGCGGTGGTCGGTAGTCGGTCACTTGTCCTAGACTTTGACTTCTTTGGCGAACCGGAAACTTTTTGGCCAATGTGTTTGCCACATGCCACATGCCACCGCTAAGAGAGTCGCATAACTCCGGCCATGCAAATTACGCAACTCAGACGGCAAGTCTGAAATGTTTTCGTTTTTCTTCTGTTATTTTTTTTTATTTTGGTTTCGTTACTGGCTCAGCTCAGCTCGGCTTGGCTCGGCTTGTCTTGGCTTTGGTTTTTGGCTTTGGGTTTCGGCTTTTATGATCGATCGGCAGCGAGGCGGGGCAGAAATCGCGATTTGTTTTATGTTCCACATTTACTGCCATTACATTATTGCCACAGTTGTTGTTGGTGGTGCCACCACACCGTTACAATTACAAATTGTTGGGCTATGTACATAAAGCGGTTGATAAACTTTAAACCAGTTTCTACGGAGGTGTGAGGTGAGCCAGCTACCAGAAAAGTGTGTGTCTGCCACCAAAGCGGAAAGCTGGAAAGGTAGTCCTGAATTTTCTGAAATTAAAAGTAGTTCCAGTAAATAAAAGTACTCTTAAAACTGCTGAAAAGAACGTAAGACAGAAATTAAAAAAAAAGAAAAGAGCCCCTACTATATGCTTTTAGGAATTTAAAAAGCCAAGCTTAGCCTTATCAAAGGTTGCTAATAATAGTAACAGTAAGACATTAATTGAATAATAAAAGCCAGACCTGTTGTAGTTTTCGCTTCACTTGCTTTGCCAAATTTTTACTGCAAACAATGAGACAGTGTTGAAGATAAATAATTTACGGATCTAAAACTATCTAAAAATATATTTAAGCGTTGAAAAGGGCAATTATTAATTAACTAATATTTAAATTTAATGAAAAAGTGAACCTTAAAAGAGCTGTTAGGAATTTAAAACTAATTTAAATTTAATTAAAACCAATTTCACAATTATACAATTGCAAAGCAATCAAATTTGTAAACCACTAAGCCTAGCATATTGACCAACTCTTTGGACTTAATTTACCAAATGCGATTGGGGTTTTCCGCCCCCAAAATTGTTAAAATAAAACCGTCAAAGAGAATTCTAAGAAACCGTTGTTGTTCGCCCAACAAGCTAAAAAACTGACCAAATACAAATTTTTAAAAAGGGGCAGAGCCAAAAGCTTGAAGCCACTTGGCCACGTGCGGCATGCTCTTGCCAAATGCGGCTATTCCAATGGTCTCGATCCTTGTATGGCCTCCCCTAATGAATGACTCCAATTCACTTGCAGCTCGTGTGCAGCGCCCTCGCTTTGGCCGAGGCCCAGAACTACCCGCAGCGCCTGAACATCCCCGGAGCCTTGCCATCACCAGGCCAACAGCCCCACCGCCAGCCCGTGCTGAGGGTCCGTCGTCCAGGACCGTCGCTGCGCCAACAGAACGCCATCCTTCCAGCGGTGACGCAACGCGTCGCTATTGAGGAGCGCCCCGTCACTGAGGCCGCAGAGGATGAGCAACCGGAGCCGTATCTGCCGAATCTGTTAAGGGAACAGCAGCTGGCCCAGGCGCAGCAATCGCAGTTCCAGCAGGCAGCCGCCGCTTTCCTGGCCGGCCAGCAGCCCATCGAGCAGCCGTCGCCGGTGCAGCAGTTCCTCCAGAACGAGGACTCTCAGCCCGCGGCCATCCTGCCCGCTCCTCCTCGCTTCCCCGCCGAACGTCCCTCCATTCCAACGCCCCTGAACCGGCCAGCCGCTTTCAATGACTTTGGCATCGGACGGTTTGAGAACTCGCAGAGATTCGGCTTGGAGCGACCCACGCCCACAGCAGCTGCTCCGCCACCGCCGCCGCCGCCTCAGCCCCAGAGGGTGGCTGTGATCCGGACGAGACCAGCGGCACCCGCCGCCTTGCGTCCTGAGCCACCAGCACCGCAGCCCGTGGCTAGACCGCGTCCTAAGCCCGTCCAGCCGCGTCCCATTATCGATCAGAATCAACTGCAGGACGAGCGGGGCGAGCAGCAGCAGAGACGGCAGCGACCCGTGGCCCAGACCATCCGCAAGTGGCGCGAGGAGAACGAGGATGGCAGCATCACCTGGGGCTACGAGAACGATGATGGGTCCTTCAAGGAGGAGTTAATCGGAACCGACTGCATCACCAAGTGAGTACAGCTTAATTATATCAAAGCAAACTCCATCTATAAACTTGAACTCATAGGGGCACCTATGGCTACATCGATCCCGATGGCAACAAACGCGAATATCACTACGAGACGGGCATCAAGTGCGATCCCAATGCCCGCGAGAACGAGGAGGAGCTGCAGGAGAACGGCTTCATCAACTACGAGGAGAACCGCGCCGTGCTGCCCAACGGCCTGGAGATCGACATGACGCAGCTCGGCAAGAAGAAGTCGAAGCGCCCCAACAGCATCTACCGGAACTGATAGCCCCCACAGCTCGCAGTATATGTATAGTCCCTTAAGTCAAGCAGCTCGTACATGTAGGTCGTCTTCTAATTTGTATTCCACTTATAATTATGTCCATACTTCATTGAGTGTCAAGTGAAAGAATAAAAAGGATTATTAGTTTTTAGAGATCGGCGGCGCATCCACAATCATCAGTAGGGGCGCTGGCGTCTGGCGTTGGGTGGCAGCCGGTTGGGCGGTGTAATCGAGATGTCTAGGAAGTCACCGATGCTGAACTTGGCCTGGGCCAGTGTCTTGTTGTCGTCGATGCCCTTCTGGCCGGTGCAGGTAACCCCGATTTCGCGCATCTGGAAGTGTCCGTTGCGGAAATTCGGATACACCACAGCAAAGTCGAAGTAGGTGCCCTTCTTCCGCGTATCCGGATTGACGTCGCGCACCAGCGAAGTCAGCTCGTGCAGTGTGGCGTCCTGCCAGGTGTAGATCTGCAGCTCGTTGCTTGGCACATTGCCGAACGTGTACTCCGAGACGGAGTGGTGGCGACCGGTCGAACAGAACACGCGTAGTAGCAGCGGGCAGGTCTGCAAAACCATAAAAATTAAAGAAACATGGTTAAATTTGTGCGAAAAACAAGCAAAACACGGTTCATCCCCATGCCGGTTCCCTCAAAACGTACCTTCTCGCGGTCAATCTGCTTGACTTGCGGCTTTTCCTCCACAATCATAGATTCAACGTTAGCCATGACTTTCTTCTTTATTCAGTCTATTAAGAGTTTTTATACAAAATTATCTATTTTTCTAAAATGTTTGGATTTTAATATTTAGCTTGGGCTAACTGTATAATGCTGAAAAATCGACAGAAAAAGCCTGCATTTCCTCACCTTTGCAAATTGGTCACACTTAAAACGATAATATTCTAATTGGAATTTCGTGCACAAAATGATCTGACTGAAATTCTCTTTTACTTGGCCACCTGTAGCTTACAAAAAATTTCTAAAATTTAAGCTTCATATTATATTCATTACTATATAAAAAATAAAATACTTTACTCTAACCGATTGGGTTTTCGACCCGATGTAGAAAATCTATCCGCAAAGTGTGGCCAGAGGCCAAGGAGGATAAAATGCGCTCTTTTCCTGGAAAAAGTGAAGATTTCGAACGTAAATAGACTAAGCGGCGATTGCTTTTGTCGGGCGAATCGCTAAGTAAAGTAATTATTTTTCGTACTATATTTAACGAGATCGTGGATAATGTAAGCTAGTTTGTGGGTTTAACAAGTGGGCGGAATGTGTGCGCGGTGCCAAATTCAAGCCATAGCTCGTCGCCGTTTTCGAACTGTTTGGTTGGCTTTTCCTGCTGTCGGCCATTAATGACACACACAAGAGAAAACGGGAAAACAATACCGACTGTGTTGTGCGTGCGTGTGTGTGTGGGTGCGAGTGTGCACTGAAGTGTTGTGGGCTCGGAAAACTCCAAGAAGCCAACGGAAAAGTGGGGGCCAGCAATGAATTCTAAACGTTTCTTCGACTGCAAACGCCGAACAGGGTGATCCGGGCAAGCAAAACCAAGACATACATGTGTACCTGCAGTGAGTTAAAGTACAAGGTAGAAGGAGGAGGGCGGGAGTGGTGGTAGCAGGCGGAGGGAGTTTCATTCATTAAAAGAGAGTGCACCGTTAGTCCAATTGGTCTGGCTTCCAACACAAACACAGTGGCGCACATACAGCCACAGGCTCAGGAGGTTCCACACATTGATTTTTCCCCACACGTAAATCTGTTCTGTGTGTCTGTGTGTGTGTTTTCCCTGGATTAAGAAACTATTCAAGTGGTTTCCGCCTCCCTGCCACTTTATTTGGGATTAACACATTGCTGTTCCCGTTTCTCCAGCATAAAAATAATGCTGGCGGAAAATGTCAACAAGCTGCTGCCCCTACAGGGTGACCCATGTGCTTCATCCCCACCACCGCCACTACTCCCCCCGTTAACCCACACACGTGCATTGCGGCAAAAGAATAAAAAAAGGAAGCAAACGTGACAAAACAAGACACAAGACATTTACATAAAGCACTAACAACATTTCGCAGTCGATTTGGCATTTAACAGTTAGCCCCCAACGGCACATGTCCATTTGTCCCCATTCCCCCCTCTCCCCCATTCACCCCCATTCCATTTTCCTTATGGAAAAACATATTTGTTTAGCACGGTCACAGGTAACAACGAAGCCGGGGAGAGCGGGGGGTGGCGCGGCGAGGGGAAGTGGCTAAAGAAGGGAACTGCAAAGAGAAATATATAAAAGGCATAGCATTTCCGCCTGCTGCTTTCGGCTGGCGTCCAAAACCAAAATAGACAACGTCGCAGCGCCGCAGAGAGGTAGCTGGCTAGCCAGCCATCCATCGGTTATGCGGGGGAAATCGAGAAGATTTGGCGGACAATAAGAATTACAGACAAACATTGAATTTATTCCCTAAGAGAAGATGTAACGCAGGACAACTATTAAATTTAGGAGAAGAACTTCAAGTTATCTTGCCTTAAATACTTGCAATACTTTGAACTATCAGTTCTTGTAAACCATATGGCTACCTTCTATCCCGTTTTAAAGAGTTATTGCGGTTGCCTGTTCCGCATGAACGTGGCGAAGAAGTCGTCTGCATATGCTTGTGGCTTCTTTCAGCACTTGGAGCCAGCAGCGCCACTCAATGCACTTGCAACACGCCATGTTTGTAGTTGTTTCTGCCGCCGCCGCCGCCGTTGTTGCAACATGCACCTCTATGCCTGCACCACTCGAGAGTCCTCCGCCTTGCGTCCACCATACCCATCCCCATACCCTCCTCCTGCCACTGTCACTAATTTAAATGCCGCAAGTGTTGTCGAGCTTCCTGTGAGAGTGGTTGGTTGTCTGTGTGTAGTGTGTAGTGTGCCCTGCTCATTAGGGAATAATTCTGCATTAGGCTCTGCAGTATGGAATAGTATATATTTTATTGATTTTACCTGAAGTTCGACTGGCATCAGGCACAAAGAACAAACAAACAAAAGCAGTCCAATGCGGTACACCGTTAACCCAATTCTGGGCGCCCACACGCTCCCGAAAAGTTTTGTTGTTGCCTCTTGATCTAAAAACGAAAAATTACCTATGTATAGATCTCTCGGCAAGCAGCCAACAAACCTACAAATAGTGCAGATACACAGATCGGGTCAAGACAATAGTACTGTAGTATTTTATATACAATATTTGACAGCAGCGGAGGGCACGAGATCTAATGGTTTGAGCAGCAGCTCGGCCAGATAACGGTTTGAGCAGCGTGATCAAATTGAGCCACAAAGTGCCCTTCGCTGTTTTACTTAACTAGTATTTGTTAGTTAAGTTATTTTATTTCTAATCATTGTTTAGACTGGATATCACAAGTCCGCGAACTAGAATTACTACTGTCCCTAAGACCTCATTGTTATTTACAGTCACTCCTTTATAGCCTGCACTTTACAGCTCTATTGATATATTACCCCCCTTTTTCTGAGAGATAATAATACTGTTGTCCATATATTTTCCTTTTGTAGTCCTGAATTTTGATATTTTCCTTTTATAGTGCTGAATTTTTATAGGCATTTCAAGTCTGCTTTAAAAATCTGCATTTTAAATAGGGCCTTGGGGCTGTATTTTTCTTCTCATTAATAAATGGGTATTATTTTGACCACCGCTGTAGGTACTGATTGTTGCTGTTTGCCCAGCATTTTCACACTATGCTGCACACCCTTCAGTTGCCTCCTGGCGTCTCCCGTTAGTTGCATTGACTCTTAACGCTTTGACGTTGATAAATGAATCATAAAAGCAGCGCAGTCGACGTCAGCCGGCAAAAGCAGACAGGCGCCAACGTCGCCCTGCTCTTTCTCTTGGCTCTCCCCGCCCCATCTTTCTCTCTCTCTCTCTCTCTCAGGTTGGTCATATGTTTGGCTGCGTTGCCGCCGCCCACACACACTCGTGTAGGTTTGTTGTTGTCGCCAGCGTTTAATTTCCTCTTTCGTGTTGCTGTAATTCCAAATGCGTGAGATGCTTTGTTTTTGTTTCGTGCGCTAATCGAAGCCACTCTTGTTATCGCATCGCATTTATTACGACCCTCGATCGCAGGCGTGGGCCAGAGAGAGGACGGGAGTGGGAGAGAGCCGAGAGACTGTGTGTACCGTTAAAATTGGTTGCATACTGTACAGTGGGGTTCCGTAAAGCTAATCACGATTAATTAACAATTGCATCAAACCGAAATAGAAATAAAAGCTAAAATTATTATCAAAATATTTCAGAAAGTAATACATTTGATTTTCCATACAATTCTAAATTGGTTGTATTTTTTATCTTGCTATCAATAGAATCATAACAAATTATTACATTTTTTATAAAATTAAAAAAATTAAAATTCAAATTTTTAATTATGAGTTGAATACCCAAAAGTTGTTTGCTTACTTCTAAATTACCGATTATTTAAAAAACCTCAAGATCTTTTGGGCACCAGATAAGGATAATAAAGGATATTACAAAATAGATAAAAGCTTTAGGTATAGTCATTGTCATTGTAATTTAATTCATCTTTGTCATTATTTATCTTTCGGTTCATAGAACCAGTTGGGGGTTCTTAAAAACTAGCTTTAATTAAATATTAACGTTCTACATTAAAAGTTTCCCGAATGAAGAGTCTTTTAGTCAGGTTAATGACGCTTCCAAGCACTGTGCCCGAACTTCGTCTCAATTCTTCCCAGACATGCTCTCTACGATTACGATTCTCCGCTCTCTTATGGGCAATAGCCGTTAATGGTCGTCTGGGGGCCTTTTGCCGGCTGCTCTAGTGGCAGTGACACTCGCTGCTGAGCGGAAGAGACGGCGACGGACCGATGGAAGACACTGAGCACTGAGCACACGCAGTGCCGACAGTTCGATTCAGTTCGCCGGACGGCCGATATTGAACAATTTATAACTCTCGCCGTATTTCTGCTCTTCTGCAAAGAGTCCCCGAGAGTGAGTGGGTGTCTTAACCATTTGAAAAAAGCAAAACAAAATGTTTTTCGCATGCCAAAAATTCGAGAGCACACAATTTTGACGTGATCTTCACGAAGATCGCGCGAAAAAAAATATTAGAGTGGCAAAGTTGTATAATTTAGTGCAGAATTCTGTGAAATACACGACGATGTCGGTGTATATTTGGGAAATAAATACATACATATATAAAAACAATCTTTTTTCTTGTCGCTTGTATGACAAATGTTAAGTTTTGCGGAACCTTATGACGCGATTGCAATAGGGCGACGAATAAAAAACGAAATATAAATATATGTACATACATAGTAAGATAAGCTGCGCTACATTTTTTTTCGCGATAGATAAGAGAAGACTGGAACTCAGGCAAATACTTAGAGCATTGGATCACTTGAGCAGTGTTCCCGTTTTTAGTTATATTCAGTGGCCACAGGGGAGAAAATATCGTCTTATTTAAGTAAATAAATTGGTGCAGATCATAAGAACATTATCCTAATTAAAGTTTAATAAACAAGGTGAATTATGGGAGTTTTAGCTTTAACCCAAACATTACTTAGTATTTCGACTAAATACAATGTTGATTAATGATCTCTTTAGATTTCGGAATATAATCCATTGGTCTTAAGTAAAATTTCGAGTGATAATGATAATAATAATAATAATACAACTTTAAAACATTCCATTCCGCATTCGACAGATTTGTTTTCGGTATTGAGATGAGAACCTTCTTATCTTCTTTATATTATTTGAACTAACGATCTCCTACTCTCTCTCTCTCTCTATCTCTCTGTATCTCATCAGCTGTTTTCTGGCCTTAAAACAGCTGTGCATTAAGAGGCGCTAGACGAAGAGGCGGCGGAGGAAGCAGGAGACAAACAGAAGAGGAAGGCGAAGCAACAGACGGAGACGAAGACGCAGAGGCAAAAGCAAAAGGCATGTCCAGCGAGGAAGACAAACCGCCGGCGCCACCCGTGCGCCTCACCAGCAACCGTGGTGGCATCGAGCGATCCGCGGGAGGAGGCGGTGTCGGCGGAGGCGGCGGCAGCAGCGATGTTCCGCCCGATATGCGACCGCTGCCCAAAGGTGAGAACGATTCGAGCAGTTGTACGCATCATGTGGACACCGTTGGTCCGCTCAACCATGTGTTGCTTTCCCTTTTCCCCCAAAGAACCCGACGACGCCGATCGCAAGAAAAAGACGCTCAAGAGCAAGATTAAGGGCTCGAAGCCATCGCACACGGACTCCAAACCAAACATCTCATATCCCACGAACTTCGAGCACACGGTCCATGTGGGCTTCGATGCTGTGACCGGCGAGTTTACGGTGAGTTTGTCATTATGTTTCCTTCCGGATACCTTATGCCCGTGTTTGCCTCGCCATTATGTTTATGGCTTGCCGTCTAAGAATAGCAAGTCGGACATCTTCTTTGGTTCTCAACGCTTTTATGTCCTCCATTTGATAAGCTTTTCAAAAAATATAAATATGCTGAAATTATTGTTATTAGCAAACGTTTTTAAGTTTGGTTTAAGGACAATCTTGGGGTCTTTGGATAGACTGAGACTTGATTATTAATACATTTCCCTGTAAAGAGTTGAATATCGATATTTTTACTTGTAATAAAATACATTTACTTGATACTTGAAAATATATTATTTAAACTTAAACATAAACTGCATCTCAGTTCATCCAAGGATTGTCGTTTTGTGCTTCCTTTTCGGCGCTTTCCAGTTACATAAATAAAGTACTCTCTAAACATATACATATATCTGTACATACAATCTGTTGTCTCTCTATCTCTATCTCTGGCGATACATACATATGTGCTCTATACCGATTTTCTATTATCCATTATTATTTCAAGCTGCCAATGAAAGTAAGTAAACTCCACGACTAACGCCACGGAACTTGCCTTCATTATTAACTCAAAAAGTATTAAGTCTCCATTGTGTTCCTTTGTCTGTCCATTAGTCGATTCGGTGTTTGTTTCAAGTTCGATCGGCATTCCTCATAGTTTACATTTCGTTCGTTAAGATCGTGTTCCTTACCTGTGTTTGTTATCTCACTTTATTCTTCCAACAATAGTTCACACACAACATTACACCACACACACACTTACTACTTTGCAAGATGGCTGAGCCTAGAATTCGTAGATGAAATGCTTTTAGTCGCTGGTTTTTCATATATGTATTCCCAAAAAGCCCCATTGGAATCATTGTCCGAACATTGATGTGTCCAAAAAGTCCTAGAAATGACCCTATAACCCTTTTGCCTTTTCGATGTGCTCTCATATACCTGTGCTCCAGGACCCTTTGCTTGCTCCAGAGACTACCATGAGTCTAATTGATGTGTTCTCCTTTTTACAGGGCATGCCAGAGGCGTGGGCGCGTCTGCTGATGAACTCGAACATCAGCAAGCAGGAGCAGAAGAAGAATCCCCAGGCCGTGCTCGATGTGCTCAAGTGGTTCGATAATACAACCAAACAGAGGCCAAGTTCCAAGTACATGACAAATGCCATTACGACGCATTCAGGTGGGTAACCCGGCATATTGCTGATTCCCGGACAAGTGTATTTAGACAGTATATTCCCTGCGGCAGGTTCATCGCTTAGCCGAGTCAGCAGCAGCAGTCCCAGCAGCACGCCCACGGACTCGGAGCTCCATGGATCTAACAGCGGTGGCAACCTCATCGGCGTTCAACTGGGCAGCATGACTCTGGGACCCAATGCCAATAATGTTGCTGTCGCTGGACAAATCTTAGGAAACCACTACCAGCAGCAACAACAGCAGCATCTCCTCCAGCAACAGCAGCAGCAGCAGCAACAGTTGCACCAGCACCATAACCAGCATCACATTGGCATCAGTCAGTCGCACTCGTACAACTTTGGCGGCCATACGGCCTCCTCATCCACATCGCAACATTCATCCGCCAACGAGGACGACATGCTGGGACCGCAGCATCCGCACCATCCACATCATCCGCAGCAACTTCAACAGCAGCAGCCGCCGCCACCGCCGGTGGCCTCTAGGCCCGAGCGTACGAAATCCATTTATACGCGGCCCATCGAGGAGCTGCAGCCGATGCCGCCAGCCATCAGCATGCCCATGCCAGCGGCTCCTGCGACCACGCCGACAACGCCGCTGCAGAATCATCGAGCGCCGGGCGGAATAGCAGCGCCAACGGCGTCGCCGTTGATGCATAACAATGTGACGACGACGCTGGACAAGAACAAGAACAACGCAAGTGAGTGCCGCTTTAGGATATGTGGATTCTAAGTTAGTTTTATCAGCCCTACAAAGAGCCTTGGCAGCAGGTTCAGAAGAAGAAAGCTTTAGGAGAAGAAAGAACGGAAGGACGACCGTTTTAAGCAAACAAATGAATGCAGATGAGGGACTGAGAATCTAGGGATGTTTCTCGGGAATATATTTGGGTTTAAATATAATATCGGACTTTCGCCTTGATATACATCCATAGTTAACCATGATAAACCATCAAGGCTTTAATCTGTCTATAAGTCTATAAGAATGTTGTATACCAGGGATGTGAATTGAATAATTAAACGAAACCCAAGCTCCTGCCAGGGCTTAGTAGGGAGGGCTTTGATGTGCCGCTGAAAACTTCTCTTTGTTGTTGCCTTTTTGTGGTCGATAATGCTAATTAAATATTTAATGTATGTGTATTTTGGTATTTGTATCGCCTCTCTGTGTTCTGTTCTGTTTTGTTCTGCTTCTAATTGCTGCTAAAAACAAAAATAAAACAAAAACAAAAACAACTGCAACGACGCCAGCTCCAACATCCCCAACAACCATAACAACAGCAGAAACAGAAGGCACCGATGCTACTAACCCTAGTTGTACTACCACTACTTCTACTTCTACTTCTACTTCTACTTCTACTACCACTGCTCCTGCTACTGCTACTGGTCCTGCTCCAGCAGCGCCGCGTGGTAGCCTCGTGGAGGCAGCAACAGCCACCACTGCAACAGCAGAAACAGCTACAGCAGTCCCCACAGCAACAACGACTAATCACCATTCCTCTGCTTCCTCCTTTTCATCATTTCCATCGTTCCACGACGACGATGCCACGCACCTGCCACACGGTCTGCCTTCGATCCACTGTCCAACGCCGACGCCAACGTCTTCCGCCCGTAACTCGACCGTTCCGCTCCCGGTTGCGGTTCCCCTGCCGCCAATTATAACGCCCGCCACACCCACACCCGCGACCACTGGATCATCAGATCTGTACACGCCAGACACGACGGCGGCAGTTGTTCCTCCGCCGGCAGCTGGCAATCAGATCGCCGTACCGCAGGCAGCATCGGCGGCCCCAGTCACGCCCAATACGCGAGCGGCCAATGCGAAGAAGAAGAAGATGTCCGACGAGGAGATCCTGGAGAAGCTGCGCACCATCGTCTCTGTGGGTGATCCGAATAGAAAGTACACCAAGATGGAGAAGATCGGTCAGGGCGCCTCGGGCACTGTATACACTGCGATTGAATCGTCAACGGGCATGGAGGTGGCCATCAAGCAAATGAATCTATCGCAGCAGCCCAAAAAGGAGCTGATCATCAACGAGATCCTTGTGATGCGGGAGAACAAGCACCCGAATGTTGTCAACTACCTGGACAGTTATCTGGTGTCCGAAGAGCTGTGGGTGGTCATGGAGTATCTGCCCGGCGGCTCGCTCACGGACGTCGTTACGGAGACCTGCATGGATGAGGGCCAGATAGCGGCCGTATGCCGCGAGGTGCTGCAAGCCTTGGAGTTCCTCCACGCCAACCAGGTCATTCATCGGGACATCAAGAGTGACAACATCCTGCTGGGCCTCGATGGCTCCGTCAAGCTGACTGATTTCGGTTTCTGTGCGCAGATCTCGCCAGAGCAATCCAAACGCACAACGATGGTAGGCACGCCATACTGGATGGCGCCCGAGGTGGTCACCCGGAAGCAGTACGGACCCAAGGTGAGATTCGTGACCCTTTTACAAATATATAAGTCTTAAGCACTCTTCTCTTGTATTCCCTACAGGTGGACCTGTGGTCGCTGGGCATTATGGCCATCGAGATGGTCGAGGGTGAGCCGCCGTATTTGAACGAGAATCCGCTTAAAGCCTTGTACCTCATTGCCACCAATGGCAAGCCCGAGATTAAAGAAAAAGACAAGCTGTCCGCAGCATTTCAGGACTTCCTCGACCAGTGTCTGGAGGTGGAGGTGGAGCGGCGAGCCAGTGCAATGGACTTGCTGAAGGTGGGTTCCCAGTCTAATAATGGCAGAAAAAATGAATATATCCATACCGTATCTATATTTGATTCGAAGAAATATCATATAAAAGTTTTCCTACTCCTTACTAATAATATATCTCTCGTTTATATTACAGCATCCGTTCCTGAAACTGGCCCGTCCATTGGCCAGTCTGACGCCCTTGATTATGGCCGCCAAGGAGGCCACCAAGGGCAACTGATTGACAACCAAGAAGAAGCAGCTTATTTAACCATTACTAATGAATTATTACTGCAAAAAACAACAAGAACAACAACAGGAACAGCAACAGAAACAACAACAACAACCACAATAGCTACAATAACAGTTATGCATATTGAACAGATGATGAATTAATGAATTAATGATTATGAGTACTATTATTAATTATTTATATAAACGTATTATATACACACACACACACACACACATATTATATTATATATATTCTAACAAAAACAAAAAAAAAAGAGAAACTGCATACAGCAACACCGACAGAGAGACACGCGTAGTTCAATTTACACAATTCGGTTATCTGATTTTTATACAAACCCTGCAAGAGAAAAGAGATCAATATAACACCATCGAAAAACATGTTTCCAACATTTGTTATACCAAAACATAAATTAAAATTTGTATTCGTACTTGTACTTGTATAGACCCAAAATTTGTATCAAGCATTTTGAATGCTTATCCAAATTGTAAGCTTAAAGAGAGATATCGATCATTCAAGGAAGTGAACATAACAAAACACGTACATACATACATACATACATTATATAGTTGTCAAGATTTATACATATACATTACAATTGGTAACTTTTGCATTTAAACAAAACGAAGGGAAATATACCTACATATTTTTACATTGTATAAAGCACTTTTAATTTCATTTATTTCCCCATTCAATTTCTATAAGAAAGCTTAAAGAATGTACGAATAATGTATGAGAGAGAGAGTGAGAGGATGAACACACGGGAAACTTTGCTGTTACTAACCTAATATGACTTGGAGTATTATCGCTGATTTTAGTAAAAGTTTCATTTAGCTTATATAAACTGCTTTATGTAATAAAAGTACTATATTTTTTATATGATTTACAATTTTTTCGTTTCTTTTTTTCGGCTGCTTTTTCGTTGCTTCTTCTATTGGTGCTGCTGCTGCTGCTTCTAAATTCTAGTGGAATGATGAAGCCCGCTATTTGCACTCAACCACAAGTCCTTTACTCCAACAACACAACAACTTCCACAACGCCACAAGTCCCTTACTCCAACAACACAACAACATCCACAACTCCCGCCCCTTTTCTCACCATTTTGTATGTCTGTGTATGTAGAATGTAAATCAAAAACAAATAAACATTTATCTGTAATAGAATTTACTATTTAGACACACACACACACTTGTATTTTTCAATTTACAACAACAATGCAATGGAACAACAAGAACAAAACTGTAGCAATTAATTAAAATACGATAAATGTAACTAGGGTGGGTTATGACAGATCCACTCTACACTGTTCAATGAATTGGTTGGTAGAAGCCACTAAATATAACTAGAAAATAGATAAATAGCGTGTAAAATTCGAAAGTGAACCATGAGAAAAGGGAAAGATAAATATAAAACCAGTTACATTGTGCCTAACCGAAACCGAAAAAGGAAATCAATAAGAGCAACAGCAAGTAAATATTATACTAATACTAACTAGAAGTTGTAGCGTAAAATAGTGAATCGAAATTTTAGCATATAGAGAAAGAGCGAGCGAGAGGAGGCAGGAGCAGTCAACTAAAACACCAGCTAACATAGGAAGTGAACATGAACGAGTGCGTGTACATTGAGGATTTCATATTAACAGCATTTCTTTTCATTATTACAACATTACTCAATGCTCAATTCGCGCCTATTTTACAATTACAATGTTCTAAAACTCAATTGTTCCATCCCCTTTCGAGAAAAGTCTTATGTTTCGTTTTTCCATTAAATTTATAAATTAATCACAAGGAAAACTATAAGAACGACTTAATATTTTCGGAATAAGGCATAATGATGCTATACCTGACCCTCATTCAAGGAGTAGATTAGTTGAGCCTTTCAGTTAACAGCGTTGTTTAAACTAGGGATAACATAAAATATCTATATATCGATGCCTGGTTTAAACACAAAAAAAAAACCACATTACGGATAAACTTTATACAAACGAGAGGAAAAAGATTTGTTTACAACACTACACTGAGGGCATTATTTTCGATATTAGTTCCTAAACCACAAAAACATTTGCATACAAATCTGAATATATTCGATCAGAGAGAAAGCAGATAAGCCAAATATTGTCTGGCATTGAAAACGAGATTATGGTACTTGTATTTATTTTTAGTCAGTAGCAAAACTCGGCTAAAGTGCAGAAAGAATGTGTATTAAACAATAACGGTGGCGAGGAAGCGAACCGATGATGAATGGAGAAATAAGTATATCTAGAAATAGAAATATGAAATTGCAAA
>JAEIIH010013354.1:0-24883 GCA_018904745.1 Drosophila orosa
ATATTATAATTACCTCTACAAATCAATTTCCATTTTTCAAGTTTTTGTTTATAATTTTAGTGTTCTATTTTGTAATTTCAATAAAACTTTATAGCTATGAAACTCTCTGTAGTTCGTAGCTGTGCCCAACGAAAGCCTTACTAAGCTGTGCAATTTTGTGGTTTTGATTTTATCTTTTGCTGGCCGAAATTGGTTATTACAAGAAACACATCACACATTGATGGCATTTTCTATTTCCAAAAAGGTAATCCCTTGTGTAATTTAATTTTAATATTTATAATGGCTAGGCCCCCTTTTCAGCCCATATTCAAAGCCAAAACTTTAAGTGTGAAGCAACCAACATTGCATATAATAAACTGAGTAAAATTACTGGCTCAATATGCTGACAATTAAGGACGAATGGCAGCCCTTTCCTGCAACCAATCAAGCTGAACAAACGCTCACTTAACCAACTGGAATACAAACAAAACAAATACCATTTCGCACAAAAGTTTACCTAATTAATGAAAAGAAAAGAATTGGGAGAGAAGGATGGATCAACCCATCTACAGGCCCGCAGCGAGATGTGTTTTCTGTTCTTACTCTCATTTCTGCTTGTATATTTTTTGTGATGCAAATGTCAACAATTAATTTGGAGGCGAAATATGCGCAGTCTCACAGAACAAATAAACAAGCGCGAAGAAGAAGCGGAGGCCGTGGAAAAAAGTTGAGAGGAAAATTGCAAAGGGCAAAGTAAACAACGGGCGGAAAGGTGGAACCAGTCCTGGCAATTAAAGTTGAGAGTGCCGAGGCGGATCCAGGACCAGATGAGCAGCTGACAGCCGGCAGCCGGCGGAATCTTGAGGCTCTCCGCTTCGGAGAAGCAGGTGGCATAATGAAGTCGATTGGAAGTTGAGTTCACTTGAGCTGGAATAATTTGTTTTAATGTTTATGTTGGGGCCCGAGGCGCATGCAAAGTAGCTATGAAATTAACGAGAATATTATGATGTTTGCCACTGAATATGAAATTTGCCTAGAAAGAATTCCAGCACACATGGCGTATGCGTAATATTTCAGAATCATTTTAAAAAACAACATTTTATGATCAGCAGGAAGCCATAAAGGAGTTTGGTCCTACCCGTTGGCTCATTAGCAATGCCACTCAGGTTGTAGCCTATTCGCGTTCAAAGAGAGAGAGAGAACAAAGCGGAGCATGAATATTTGATGGCATCTTGAGGACTTTAAACTTTGGCACTTGGGTCCAAATAATCGATCCGCATCATTGGCCATCATGTCCGGTCCTCGGACATTGCTGGACGAAAGGGAACGGAACAAGCGCTCAACAAGCCACTTTAATAACAGCCCAGAGCTTTTCCCTGTTTGCTTTCGCTTTCGTTTTCATCTCGCTTTCATTTACATGTCCTGTGGAGCAGGACCCGGCTCCAGCAAGCGGCTCTGTCAGATGTATTTGATTGATTTGTTGGGCAATTTGCCGCCGCCTGTTGTTCTCTTGTTGGACTTTGGCACAAAGTTGTGTATGCGCCCGTGTCTCCGCTTCCCAGTCCACTTAAATCGCTTTTCTGCCACATTCATGCATGATTTATGTTTGAACATATCATAAAGCTGCCACAGACGTGGACGGGGCAAGAAATTAGAGCTCGAGCGGGGATTGAATCCCGAAACTTCTTGCCATTCAGATCCCCTTTGAACTGGGTCGCTGGCCAGAAAGTCTCTCGCCTGGATCTAGGTTAAATCAATCAAAGACTTAATGGCTTATTGTGAATATATTCGCACATCGCCATTGAACTTGCCGGGGGGCCAATCAATCACGTGTCAGTCCGTGCGATAATTAGATTAATAAATTGCTCAACAATTGCTTAGCGCGGCGAACAATAAGTAGTTCTGTTAACATACGAGAACGGAGTATGATAATACTTTTATTGCAAGTTTAGTTTCTGAATCAGGTACAAAGTTATTTTTAGCAACTAAGGCAAGTTTAAAGGGTTCATTATTATTTCTCCCATACAATATCTGTTCTTTAACCTTCACTAAATTTAAGGTCAAAGAGTCTATTAGTGGTGAAAAACTGTGATTACGCTGTCACAGCAAAGTTGCCTTAGCAGGAAAGGTGAGCAGCAGCAGCTCTCTGGCCTTTGATGGCGCTCAATTCTGACTATCGGTACCATGGGTCGTATGCGTAATAAGAGCATTAATTAATTCTGGCAACAGTCTCGACCTCTGCAGTTTATGGCAGACAATTGAGCGAAGAAAGCCAGGCTAATTGATGCCAGGCGACATTCTCCTTTGACCCCAATGAACTGTTGCCCGGGTTAACGTTGTTTTTCTGTCGTCATTGCCTGTAATATGTACGTGTGGACAAACAAAGCCCAGGAAAATTGAGCACTGATTGATTGAATTTTTGTTTCTGTGGCAAAAAGGCTTCCAGTTAATGGATCAATGCCGTATTGTTTACTTTGCCGACATGCTCGTGTACTCTGAGCGCCACAGCTTCCGCTCTTCTCTTCTCGACTTCCATTGTAATGAAGTCAAGGCGATTGGCATTAAACAAATTGGATTCCTAGGAATGGAAAATCAAATGAGTGAGATAATTAAATGTACTGAATTGTTGCTTTAAATTTGTTAAAGTCGAAATAGGAATACAAAGAGTAGCCGTTTGCATCGCCGATCTTTCAGTTCGACCATTCGGGTCTGAAGTTAGTGGACTATACCACAATCCGTGGCGTTGATATGTTCTATCTCGACTGGCGGGACTATAGGGTTTACTTCAAGGATCCTTTCAACCGCTTTTACAAGTTGGACTCAGCCCATCAGCTCCTGTCTAATCCTCCACTGTGGAACGTTGACCGACAGCCCATTGTCTACCCGATTGACTACTAATTGGACATGGCGCTGGGCAGACGGGACGTGGATCAAATCAAGGACCAAAGTGCCCAGAACTCCAGCTTGTCTTTCAAGAGTTAAGAGTTGAGTATGTTCCCTATTGATCTTTAAATGCAGTTCAAAGCAATCTAGAAATGTAAAGCTAGTGTTTGTTTTACTTGAGCTTTTACATCATGAATTTTAATTGGTAAAATGTTTCCTTAGTTTACAATTAACATATTTATATAACGAATTTTACCTGCTTCACCTTCATAATAGAGCAAACATCATCACCCGCTCTCTGGTGTTCAAATTGCTAATGAATTTAATTCACAAACACACAAGCGAGGAAGCGGAAATGGGAAGGCAGAGGCAGAGGCGGAGCTGGAAACTGTGCTGTCGCCATGCTAACATGTGATGTAGACGACAAGTGAACTCTGCCTGTTGTCGGAAAATCTAATAACGGACAGCGCGCAAACACACAATAACAGTTTGTGGTAGTTGCTGTGTACTGCCGGTTTTAATTTGTGCCGGGACCTGCATATTAAGTGAGGCCAGGCCTCGCCCTCGAACTGATTGGATTCAATTGCGAGGGCGGAGCGGAACGTAACGAAACGGATCGGGTTTGGGGCATGACCCGGTGGTTCCAGTTGATCCGACGCGGCTAGGCTTTGTGGGATTAAGTATACGCAGCGTGAGTGCCCGTGTGTGAAAAATAAAACATAATGCAAACAGGGAAAATCCGAACAGTAACGACTGGGCAAGTTTGATGCCTGTTTGTTCGCACCCCACGTGCCCCAGTGGCAATTCCCAACTATACAGTATATCTAATATCGTTTTCGCATAAACTCAATTTTCATCAGCATAAATCAAAAGTGGACTGCAGTTCATTTGCATGGCGCAGAGCCACGAAAATTGTTTGGAAATCTATTTCAACTTTGCAGACAAATCATATTTTCAGAGCGGCCAGAGCGACGGGGCTTTGAAACTTTCCGCCAGCTAAAAAACTTTTATTTTGGCCGCCATCATCGGTGGGCAATGAATGTGTTTGTTTCCGAAATTTGGACCTCAGCGCAGGCACAGCTCCTTGCACTCCTCCTCCGCGTCGAAAATATTTTCCGTGGCCTGGCAACCGCCGTACATGAAGGGCTCGCACAGCCCGTGCTCCTTGATGAAGCGCCACGATGGAAAGGAGGCCTTGCAGGGTCCCGTTTGGCTAGGCTCGTCATTGCAATTCTCTGGGGGAATAACTCCGGACATTAACTCCAACGATGATCCCCCGCACTAACCAACTTACGCGCTCCGCTGGCCCAGAGCCCGGTCACAAACACAAGCAGAAGAATACACAATGTAAACTTGAATTTCATTTTAAACTCTTCGAACTTTAGTGTTGACAGTGTTCACAATGATTGGGGGACAGTGATCTTATCGAGATCCAGGCACAGGAAATCGCACTCCTGCGAGGAGTCGATTGGGGGAACTTCTAGCTTTTGTAGTCCAGTTCAAACCGATTTATATTTTAGCTTACACATTGAACTAGGAATAAATTAATTATTAGCATTCTCCCCTTGATTTAAATACGTTTTCTGTGACCCCGCAGCCGCCATAAATAAAGGAAAATTTAAATGCAACCGCTATTGCTAGTAGAAAAGCCAACTAGCAGTTGACCGCAAACACTCGGGACTCGACCCCATGCGAGGCGTCCGTTATGGCAGCTGGGTAATGCCACATTCACACATTGACCCCACCCGGCTGGGCCTTTATTGATTCGCTATTACGCTTTCACATTCTGGCTGGCCTAAACTGATTTTTAATGCCGCCGAAATCCATTTTGTCGTGACGCGGGGAGGGAGGAGAAGGAGCCAACTCTGCATGTTTCCAAATTGTACATCCCTGTTCATTAGACGCGACTCCATTTTCACTGGCTCACTGTGGTCAGCGGGGGTGTCCGGGTCAGGGCATTCACAGTTCATGAGCCGCAGACCATTTCGGTCACACAGAGTGGCTCTTTTCTCCCTTTATGTCAGCTTTAACCGGCCCATCAGCCGCTTAAATGGCCTGTTTCGGGAGATAACTGTTTTGGAACTGCAAAATTTGCACTCAATTTGTAGGTAATAGGTGATTGTTAGAGTAGTTTCGAGTTTAAAATTCTCTTAAAAATATGTTTAGGTAGAATAGAAATAGATTTTTAAACTAAATAAATAAAATCATAATGTATTATTTATAAATTAAACTTTAAGCATTGGTTAACAAAATAAAAGGAGTATAAAAGCTATTAGAAAAATCCAAGTACTCATATTTTTGATCCCTTTTCAAGCCTAAGGTATTTGTCAGTCCATCTCCTAGTCACATTTTATTCCGACATTATTATTCATTAATTACACAGGTTGACAGCCACTGAATCACAACATTCGCTACGCTGCTAGGCAGGCAGGCACTCGGTAAAAAGGGGATTCGTCGGGCCTGCCAATGGACCGGCATTGGATTTCAATTTGAACACGTACTCAAACCCCAAGGAATGGGCGAAGGAGACATTTCGGGCGAGGCAGCGGGAGTTATTTATACGGGGATATAGTCGAGTTGCCTGTTCTTCCAATAAGCCATTGATACGATAATGTATCTGCCGCCCTGTTTTCCCTCCTCCGCGTTTTTTTTTTTTTATTTTTGTACTCCTCTGGCTCTGTTTTTGTGTGCATGTGCAAGTGTGTTTGTGCCCGGCTTAAGTTGGCTTTTTGAGGGATTTGTCAGCGTGAGCGCCTCGCCATGTTTATTTCCCGGCGGGAGTTTTGGGATTGCATTTATGAGAGCATTACGTATACGCACGGTTGGCTGCGTGGTGCGTTCTCCTTGTTTTACGACAGCAGCAAAGTCAAAAATATTTATTTATTCATTTGTGGGGAAAATCAATGACCGAACATGCACTCGCACAATTAGCTGTGCGACCGAAAAAGGGTTCTCTTTGGGGATTACTAAATTTGGCAATTCCAAGAATAAATGTCCGACATTATCCAACCATGCCCCACCATAAGCTACTGAGCCTAGCACTCAATCGAGGCAGGTTATGGTTGACCAGCTCCTTTGTGATTGGAATTAACTGCTTGTGCTCGACAAGCTCGAGTACATTTGAAGGTCCTTTCAACTCCTTGTACAAAGACAAGAGGCACAGAGATGAGCGAGTTCCTTATAGATAGTTGTGAAATATTTTATTGGGATTTGTTGTATAGAGAGAGAGAGAGGTGCATTTTTAGATATATCGGAATGAATCTGTAGGAAATATCGCATTTATTGTTATTTATTGATTGAATATAGATATTTCCTTACCTAATTTAATTCACACTCCCAAAATCCATTCCATTATCTCAAGAAACCATTGTTGACCAGGTCTTTTGTGATGGAAATGTACTGTTTGCTGGGCAAATTCGGTAACATCTCAAGACCCCTATCAATTGTTAGTCGCCCACACAGTTCATTAACTAAACAAAGAAAGCCACATATATGCACGCCCCCACACGAATTGAAATCTATTGACAATGTAATTAATGGAAACCCAAAACATTTCGGGCCAAAGTGCAAACAGCAGAGCAACAGGAGCAGCAGCAGCAGCAGTGGCATCAGTCAGTACAAGGTCCTGAGTCCTTGTTGTCTCTAAGCAAACATACAATCGTGACACGCCCACCGCGCCCCCGATTTATCGCCGCCATTTCGTTACCGCTCACAAAGCGCAATGTTTATTAGAAACCCGAAAACGAAACGCAAACAAGCATCGAGCAAATATTTATATTTGACATTTTAGACAAATGCATGACACAGCTGCGGAAAGTGGCTTTTCCCCTTCTTTCCCCATGGGAGAAGGTGGTGTCAGTTGGATCAATCAAATCGCGCAATGAGCCATATGGAACTCGGTCTCGCCCATCTGTGTGCGGCATTGGATTTCAGCGAAACTGTCGGCGAAAAATCCACATGGAAATGCGGCCGTTGGTTGTTCCATCTGCCGACAATGTCCTGACGCAATGAGGGTAACCCAAGCCGCATGCAAATGTGATTAATTACAGGTGCAGGCAAGGATATTCGATGCGAAATTTGCATTTTTATTAGCTGTAAATCGATAGCTTTGAATAACGGGGCCAACCGCAATGTCAACAAGGGGCGAACCACAACAAATCGTCGTCAAGTTTTCAGTGAAAAGAAAACGGAAAACTCTTCAAGTCCCTGTACAGGACTTTTGCCAGGCAAAATCAAAATCAAAATCAAAAGACAAAAGTTTTTGCAGAAACCGCGCTCTCGAAACTTCTTCAACTTTTGCCTCAGGAAGAAAGGCAACAGCAGCAGCAGGAACCACAACAAGGAGCAACATTAACGGCAGCAAGTGAAATGACAACAGCAATCGGCGCTCATAAAGTTCAGAAAGTTATGTTGTTATATTATACTGATATCGGTTGTTGGTTAAGGCCACCACCTCCCCCTCATTACGCCCCCACTTTCACTTGGCCATCCTCATTCATAGGGAAAAGTTTTATGTTTCGCTTCGAGAATTGATGTTGAAGGCTGTCGGCAACTGCGAACTGCGAAGAACATTGACTGTGGTTTTTAAAGTCAAAGCCAGCGAAAGAGAAAATTTCCTCCAAGTTGACAATGGAATAATGGGATAAAAATCGAAGGGCAAGAAGGCAGCAGCAGCAGTCTGTCGGGGAGCAGGTTGAGCTGAACTGAACTGTAAGGTAAGTGAGTTTCGCAGGTGTTCTTATTGTTAAGTATGTTTATAATATCATTACCGCTTTTTGTAAATTATTGCGGATGAAAGCAGGCAGGAGTTTCCAGGAAATGTACACATTTTTCACATTAGCGAGAGGGATTATCTAGGTCTTATAGGGGTTACAACAAAGTAATATAATTTAAACAAGTAATCCTGGTTGACATTCAACTTAAGTTAAACATATATTCCAAGAAATATACACATCAAGAACAACTTAAATATATCCAAAATCTCATAAAATAACCTAAAAACAAGCAACTTTTAGTGATTGCTGAAATGGGTGTCAAATATCCCAGCGAAGGCCTTGGAGATTTTCAAAGTGCTAATGAAAATACGAGTGCCCATGCAGCTCCCATTCAGTTTCCATTAACCGCAGTGGCGGTGACTGCCACCATAAATATTTCACATATCGCCGCTGTGGGCCACCAATTAAATTGCCGCACTGCAAATATCGGGGCCAGTGGAGCGTGTGGGAAAAATGAGAGCAAAAACGATAACGAAAAATCGTACCCAACTCAGACCCGGGAAAATCATTTTCAATTTCATTTATGAAAGCAAATAAATTTTTCAATTGGTTTTATTCTGCCATTTTCGCCCCTAACCCTCTCGCTCCGCTCAGCTCCGCCAGCACAGCTTTCACTTTCGTTGCGAAACAAATAGAAATTCCGGAGGGCCGACAGGCAGACAAAATCAACTTCTGGCAAAGCTCCTTTCGCCGTGGGAATCCTTTTTACTTGCCGTGTGTTGTCCCGCGACCCCTAGCCGTGGGCCAATAAAAGCCTGCTCAATGCCCGGCCCACGTAGAGGCAGTAAAACGGGGCGTGGCCAAGGTGTTTGGTTGCCACCTTCGTCCTTCCAGGGACATTTAATAAGCAGCCTAAGCGAGGGCTCAGACTCGGCCGAAACTCAACTCAGGGAACTTTGACTTGGGAAAAATGGGTAGAGCCTGCACTTGTGGCCTGTGCATATTTCATACCCCAACGGCCACTTACACGCGAAAAGTTTGGCCCAAGTCCCTGGTCTGTGATGGGACAGGCTTTAAAGACACGCACTGCTGCTGCTGGCCTAGTCGAAAGTTGGGCTCAATTGTTGTGGTCATGAGGTGGGAGAGAAAGCAACAAGCTAAAAGGTTTAGCCACTCCTTGATCATATCTTATACCGTGTATATAGTTTCTGATATAATTACAAATGGTATTTATTACTAACTTTACTCACTAAATAAGAAAATTAGCAGATTTTCAGTGTAAATAAATAAGTAATATAAAACCCTGAAGTGTCCCTTGTTTAGGGGTATTCCAAAGTCGAATATCCCAGCACTAAAAACCCTGTGACTTGCTTAGCCGTGTGTGCTGAATTCGAAATTAGTTTCGCTCGAATGCCAAATTATGGCTCTCCGCCATTCATTTTCCCGCACTAAGCTTTATCGACAAACGAATTTTCCTTCCGCGAACAGCTTGGCTCAATCTTCCCGCCCGGTCGCCCTTTGATGTGCTTTGGATGGAGGAGGGCTTTCAATAAAAAATAAAAAATATTTCATTTTGCATTAACTTGACAGCGAGAAGGAAACAAAGAGGCAAGTGGTGGGGGAAGGGGAAAAATAAAGAAAAAAGTAGAATATCGAAGCCGGACTCGGGGCGCTTTCAGGTTAAATAAAGCAAGAAGTGTGTGCGCACACAAATTGGCTGTCCATTTGCGTCTCCTTTGTTCATAATTAGATTTCCGTTTCTCTAACTCTAAACAATTTTCCGTTTTCGCAACTTTTCCATTGCAGCCCGAGGCAATTCTCATTTAATTGGCTGCCTAATACTCGTATTCTTTCTCTCCTCCTGCGCCGTCCTCTTGAAACTTGGCCAATGGAATTTTCAGTATTAATTTATTACGAATTTAAATGTGGCCTGCAGGCGTCTATGAACCGGACTTTTGACTTCCGACATTTGTAAAGAGCAAAAGGGAAATGTTCTTTAAAGTCTTAATAACGATTTCTATTGAAAAGGATGTATTTGCTGCTGTTGTTTCCTGCCTGCGCTGCCTCCTAATGTGATCATTAAATCCGAATGAAATTCATGAGACGGCCTCAACTTTTAAATTAATGTCTAAGATTAATTTTGTTCTAGGGACGAAAACTTTTCCTATGACAAAAGAAATGGCAAGGAAGCGAAGAGAAGAGAAAAGACCGCCAAGCATTTCCTAATTGCTCTCTAAGGAGTTCCCCCAAGGATCTGGCCATCTACATAAAAAATGATTTGCAACAAATTAAAAATTGTCGAAGTGCGAGGCGTCCAAACACATCGAAAGTCGGTGGAAACAAACGACAGAAAGCACCAAATCCCGAACCATTTAATTAGGCACATTGCTCAAAGTATTGAGCACAACAACGAGACGGCAAATAGAAGCTGAAAATAAGGAAGCTGTATAAGACGGCCATCCTGGGGCCAGAACTTTACAATCTTTGCAGGACTCTCCTAATTGTGCCAGTGAGCAGTGAGCTACACTGACACCCACCATGCTCAGCCTCCTGTTGCTGTCAATAATTAGAGCTGGGAATTTCCTCCGTTTCCTTGGGTTTTCCCAAATAGATTCCGGTCTCCAGGCCGGCACGCGGATTACTCGGAACGTGGCTGCTAAGCGCCTCTAAGGCCACTCCACTCTGTCAGTCCTGGAGGCGATGGCAGACGAGGGTAGCTCACTTCCGGCTTGGAGGAGGCTGGTCCTTTGTTTTCGGCCAGGAGCAGTTAGCAGTCGCCGGCCATTTCTTTTCATTATTTGCCGGCATTAGTGTTGACTTATGTTGTTGCCCATTGACTGCGGACACGCTTCGAATGCCGGCCATCTTTTTATTTGCACAAATCCTTGAGAGCGCGCGTGTAATGATTTCATTTGTTATTTTATTGAAGCCCTCACAGAAAACGGACTGCCGAACCTGTTTTATTAAATTTAAAATGTACGGCAGACTTACTTTTAATTAGCTAAAAATTAGCTTTTATATTTGGCTCGGTAAAAATCCAATTAATATTGAATGGAACTACTAATGCCCTAGTAGTGAATTTCGTTTAATTACGCAACCTTTTATCATATTGATTGCATTTCCACCAATCATAAATATTAATTTCGCACAATGTAAAATTTATCGAGGCATCTCTCTCGCATAAATTAAAGCAAAACAATTGACAGCCAGGACGAAGAGCAGAGAACTCCATAATTTACGCATCCTGACATCCCGCTGCTGCTGGTTTGGCACTAATTTTAATCATTGGCATATTTATCATAATTAATATTCCTTGATTAAGTTAAACATTCAAGCAGCCAGCACACACTTTTCTTAATTGCACAACAACAAGAAAATGCTGAATGAAATCATACTAATCTTCAATTAGAGTTTTCCATAAAATAACCATCAAGTCGAGCAAAATTATCTCATAATCTGCTAATGTCTTTCGCTTCAACAATTAAGACCAGCAATGGCAATAACGAAAAAATGGTAAACGACAATGTGGCGAATAAAGAGCATTTGTTATAAATTTATACACATATATGTATGACACACACTCGCACACCCAATAATTGCGCCAACTCGAATGGTTGTGGCAGAAAAATCTTGGAAATTGCCACACATAATTATGTAAATGACTCTGGCTGCCCCTCAAACTCCACCCGATGGCTGGCAGGGGGTGCTGTAAAGACACATTTTAATTACCAAGAAAATGTAAATTAACCAACAAAAGACAACGAACAGACAAACAGGCAGCAGGCACCAGGCACCAGGCAACATGCTACGGCTAACAGCAAAAAGCCATAAAACCCGAAACTCATACGCAGGATATGCGAGTGTGCCTGCTCTGGGTGTGTGTAAAAGTTTGTCGCTTTTTGCAAATGGCTGCGCATCTGTGATAACTTCGCCCTCGAACCCAGACCCAAACGCCTCGAAAAGGACCCAGAAAACATTTACGATAATAAAAATGAAATTTAAAGCGTATTTAGGGATGTACGGTCACGGCCCGGTCTAAGCAGCTTTAATGCATCTGTTTCCCGTCAGGCGCCGCCCATAATTATGATCAAATATATCTATATGGACATTCTGGGGGAGTACGTGTTTGTGTGTCTGCAAAAAAGTCCGACAGCTTTACGCCCTTTCACGCCCCATTTGAACTTTGACAGCTTTGACAATTTCCCATGATCGAACTTTGAATTTGACGGTTTTTTTTTTAGATTTTTTCCTGCCTGCTGAGCAGTTTAATTGATTGACTCTCGACTAATTTAAACTGTCATGCGTAATGTTAAGAATATTATATACATTTTACCAAGGGGAGGAAACACCCTTTTAAAGAGATTTACTCTTTTTTTTTTGTAGTTTAATTGTTTGTTGATCTACCTACATTACAATTACATTTCCTCACTGCCCTCAAATAGCTGTGCCACCCACAAGTATTACACGTTATTTCACAGAGCTCAGGCTTCCGCTTTCAATTCAGAATAGTTGAGTGCTTGTTCCATCCGCGAACAGAGAGATAAAACCACCAACCGCTAAATTATTTAATTCAATTAAACTGCACTACAGCAGCGGTGGCAGGAACCGAGAGCTTAACAGAAACAATTAAATAATTTAAACTAAAACCGTTTAAGTCATTAAATCAATTCGCAGTAACGCAGCGTGGAAAAACAGCAGCAGCAATGCAGCAACGAGCAAGCAAAGCACTTTTATCAGCGTGAAAATTGTAAAAATATGCAAAATAGTTGGAGCTGCAAAAAATATACACCACGATGCATACTTAGGGGTAGAAGTTTGGGGGTAGAAACACAGGCGAAAGGGCGATAAGATGACTGGCAATTTGTTTAGCATTACGTATCGGAGTAGCGGGATACAGGGCGCATGAGTAATGGCTGCAAAATTAGTAACGCGAACTGAAAAACTTAATTGGTCAGCTCGGAGTGGAGGGCCAACCAACTAATTGGGACGGCTCAAGGGTCAAGCTGTAAAGGGAAAATCGAACTGAAAGCCTGCGTGCCGTGCCTCCCACGTTCGTTGTCAAAGGTCGGAGTAACCCAGCTTACCAGCCAGCGGCTGTTGGGACATCCTGTGTGGGACTCGACATAACAATAACCATTTTCGGCTCCGCACACACTCACACAGAGAGAGACACTCGGGGTCGGGGCTTTGTGTGCTTATGCTGCATGCCATCGCATAGATAATGTATACGCAGTGTGGTACGGGGGCAATGGCACAGGGACCAGCAGTCGTACCCAGCACGACGACTGGCATGTCAATCAACAACTGTGCAACTTGTTCGGTCTGTTGTTCCTGCACTGCCTGAACTTTTGAGCTGGCTAGGTGGGAAACGGAAAATGGGAAGTCCTGTTTGCTGCCCAAAAAAAAAAGCAGAACGTTATCCTTAAAGTTGTACTCTCCCTTCGGCTTCCCCTGAATTATTTTGCTGCTTCTTTTTTACTGTGGGTGTCACGCATCTCTTTGGCAATTGGCAGGCACACAAAAATCAATTGATAACAGGTGGCGTTGGCACAGGAAACGACCGAACCCCCCCCTTTCATTGGCGAGATGGAGGCCCAGCCTGAGCAAGGCATAAAAATCGTTATGAAAACGCATAAAAATTTAAAAATTCTCCAGGCCCACGAACCATGTCTGCCCGAGTCTGAGTCTCCCCGTCCGTATATGTTTCGCCTGAAAATGCTCCGGGCGGCGTCACTTGTGTGTTGATATTAAGCTAAAAGGGCCATTAGCTATAAAAATACTTAAGATGGAAATATGCGCAATGCCGTGGGGGCATTCGAGTGGCAGAAAGAGAATAACACAGAAAGCAAAAGTCGCGCCAAGAAGGGGAGAAGTCGCCAAACGACTCGGCAAACTGTCACCGAAGTTGTCAACGGCACAGGCACAGGTCTTGGCAAACGGCGGACGGAGGCAGGTGGAAACAGGTAGACACTATAGTGTATATGTGCATATATTTTATCCTCGGAATAAGCCCGCCTCTATCTGGCAATGGCATTTACCTCCTGCCAACGTTACGTATACGTAACATTGCACAGCGGTGGTCGAATAAGTAATATTAGCGACTTGCTTGTTAATGCCCGGATATTACAAGGCCAGTCAGAATCAGATCTAATTTATAACCGCTTTGATTCCTTGTCAAAAGCATTCATATCCCTTCGAAGCACTACTCAAGGCTAGTAGTGTCTGTGGTCAGGTCCAATATGTATTTGCCTCTTCACGGCCCAGTAAGCCCTTATGCATGACTGGCAGGGGATGAACTTAAGTACTAAATACATTTATGCAAATTTGGCCACAGTTCAAAATCGCTAAATTGCCTTCAATTGCTCGCATTTAACGACATTCAATTTTGGCTCGAGAGAGAAGGCATTTCCCCGGAATGCCCTTCCGTGGCAGCTCCCGCGGGTTTCGCGGCTGCGTTTTCAATTAAACTTTTCTCATAGCATTTAATAACTCCGCATAGTTTTAAAGCCGGGCGCCATTTCAACAGCGTGGGAGTGTTGGCCCAGGTCCTTGTTCCGAGGACCCACACGTTCGCCTTGCCCCAGCCCAGTTCGGTCTGCCTAGGACAAGGAAGCTTTTCCCGAGAGCAGCATCCGAGAAGCAGGCAGTTTTTCCGAGGTGAGCATGCGCCTTGGAAAAAAATAAGGATTTTAAATGAGAGAGCGATGATGCCTACAGCCGGAGGAGTTGGACCAGCTCCAATATTTGCTTCCTACTTACACTAAAAATAAAGTAAAGACAATATTAAAGTCACATTTAAGTTCGGGAATAACTAAAATAAGCTTAACAGAAAAACTACTTTATGTTTATTAAACTTCAATGTTAACTACTTATAATTTATGGTGAAACATCACTGTAAATATTGTAATTTTTATACTATAATTATTATTATTAGTACACATTCTTTGCAACGAAAGACTAAGTTAACTAAATGTTAATGTAAATCAGTGCCTAATTTCGTTTCACTCCAAAAAGCAACCCTCTGAGAGCTCTTCCCTTGCATGAAATATTTATTTTTAATTAGCTCATTAAGTGCCTTTGGCATAATTTGTACTTCCCAATCACTTGATTGGCCATTAGTCCACCTCAAGCCGACCAAGAGGTAAAACTTATTGAAAGTGCCGCAAGACTGGCCATCAAGTTGGCAATTCCTGGTAATTAAATGCCGGTCAGATGCACTCTCTCCAGGACTACAGGATTTTCCACAAATACTCTGTGATGTTAGCAATTAACAGGGACTAATCAGAGTAATACCCAGTAACCTGTGGCACAAATGATTCACTAATTGCCATTGCCAGGACAACAGCACCGGAGTCTGGATGCAGCGAGTGTCGTCCAGTTCGTGTCGTGTTTACCTCCATTTTGTTCAGTTGAGTCATTAAAAGAGCAAACAAACTTAATACCTGGCTGGCATTAAGCTCGAAAACAGGAGGAATAACCGGAATAAGAGCAGTCACGGTGGCAAAGTCGAGCAAATAACCAACAAGCGGCGCCATAATGATAACAACCTGGAGTGGTCCACAGCCGCAGGTGCTACACACAGTCGCACTATACACTTGAACAAATAATGGATCGACACAAAGTAAGTACATAGTGACATAACAAAGAGCACCTGTCGACTTTCTTGCCTTCCAAATTAAGGGAACTATGCTGTTTATAAGCAATTGCAGATAATTTTATAGAAGTAGAAAGATAAAATAATGTTCTTTTCCAGAGGTTCAAATATAGAATAGGTATAACTTCTTGAATCAATTTTAAATATTATTATTTATTGACCTAGGTCTTGCTTAAGTCATATATAAAGTTCAACCAACTAAAAGATATTTCCACTATGTAAGCTATAAATTATCCAAATGTCTTGGAGAAATCCATCTAGATACCTATAAATGAATGAAAAATTTAATGGGAATTATTCTTCGAGTGTGGATGTTTGTGCACGGCATAAGTAGTAGTTGGACATGACTTGGTGGAACTTATAAAACCATTAAAAATGACAAGAATTGCATTCGAGCTAGCATTTTATGGGGCCAAAGCAGATTTACACGCAAGGAGCTGGAGCGAGGGGTTATCCGCCGGCATGTCCTGCTCAACAATGTCCTGTTTTTCCCCCTGTCCTGGCCTCAAGGTGCTCTCAGGCATGTGACTCGCTGCGTGCCGAAGTGTGCTCGTGTGCTCGTCTGCTGGCGGAGCCTTGTTATCCCGGGCATTAAATTGTTTGTACATGCAACAGACAACGCAACAGGACACAAAGGAACAGGAGGCGGGCTATAAGTCAGCCTATTTGCCTGATAACAATAACAAAAGCTCTAACAAGCCAAGCGAACGGTGGAGCTGGGAGCTGGGAGCTGGGATGCTGGTGCTCCAGGACTAAGAGTAGTCCGCAGGCGAAGCTTTAAATTACCCTTTGTACATATATGATTATGGAGTTGTCAACTCTGTAAAACATACTTAAATATGCATATTCCATTAGACATAAATCAGAACGCCTTTCACCGCCACCATTTGCACTTACTTTACGTCCTTTAAAGTGATAAGAATTCTTGTTTATTAAAGAACTCGTAATAAATGTTACATGTAAGCTATTAACAATTTCTGTATTATTTTAATTAAAATATAAGCTCATATTTGTGGGACTTAACAAACAACTTAACTTCGATATATTCCCGAAAATATCTTCTCCTACGTTTTCTGAAAGTCAAACAAAGCCGTGCCTCTTTCAATTAGCGACATTTCCCAACTAACACTTATAATCACCCCATTAGCCACGTTTTCGGCTTATCCAGCTCTTTAAGTGTCTGCCACAGGAATTTGTATTGGCATGACAAATTATCTGCAGTCCTTTGATGATGAAGCCACTCTTCCCGGCGAACATTCCTCAAAAACGAGACAAGTTTGAGGTGAGTTGGCTTCGGAATCCAGGGGAGTCCTGGCTTGTGGCAGGTGACTCTCACACTCGCATCCTCGCACTTTATGGAGGAGGTGTGTGCTTTTAGTTGAGTTTCGCTGGAGCGTGAAATATTTTATTGCCGATATAAATCTTGTTTATGCTCGAAAGGAACGAGAGTGAAACTTGGCCAACGGCAAGGATGCCAGACACTCCACTTCCCAATTCTTTTTCCTCTGGATTTCACCCTCTAGTTGATGTTTTTATCGGCAAAAAACCAAAACCAAAGCCAAAACCAAAAAATTCGATTTAACTTAATCGAATCTGAGGCCCCATAGAGTGCGATTCAATTCTTGGCTTGGCTGGCCTAGACGGTTCTCCACAATATGTCGCCATTGTCAGACAAGTAGGTCGGCAAACCAGAGTTGTACACGGCGAGGAAATAGTGGTACTTTAATCGAAATACCAAATATTATAATTTATATTATAAGAATACATTTTGGGGGGCAACAAAAGCATTGTCTGAACGTAAAATCACTTAAAATTGCATTTCCAATAAACTTTTACGCACCAATTGAAAAATCTTCAAACTAATTACGTAAATTAATTTTTCTCCTACAAACAATGGACTCAATATATTTTCCAGTGTAAAAAGAGCGAGACAAAAGGGCAGAGTGAAAGTGAAGAGGAGAAACTCAACTGGTAGGGAGCAACGAAAGCGATAACAATGCAAAATTGAAAAGTAAATGTGAAAATCGTGTTTTAAATGCTTTCAACGTCAGGCCGATGCGACGGCAAAACACTTTCGACACTTTGGCATTTATCAAGTTTGGCTCCGGCTGACAAAACAATTTGAAATTTGTTGTTGCCTCGCCAGGACCGAACTAATTGAAATGTTTGCCTAGGTCACAGGACACAGTAAGGCACATACATGAGCACCGGATACCTCGAGTGTCCTTACAAAAGAAAGTTTTATTTGCCGTCAAGGAAGGCTGAGAGTGCTCATGGCTTATTGTGTGACTTATGCCCTTAAGTGTTGGAGACAAGTTTAGAGTGGGTGTGTGAAAAGTTTAAGGTGTTTCTAGACTATTATTAGCAAATTCTGAAGAATTTGAAATTACCAACAGAGAAAGACAATAAGTAACCCTTAATCTTGACTCTCTGATTAATCCTTTGAGCTTTTAATAAGCATATGAAACTCCTCCCTCCGTCTTTTCTATGAATTAATTTGCCTTAAATTAACTTGGCTAAAGACCCGGGACTAGCGGGCTTTAGTTGCACTCATTAGTAGTCGCTCGACCGCAGGCCAGATGGAAATGAATTCCACTCCCTTCCTCCCTGTTTCCCAGTTTTTTTCGCCAGCTTTTCCGCGTTGTCATTTGCTGCTCATGAGCGTGTTAAAACTGCGTGGAAATGCAAATGTCGCAGGCCATGGACCGCGCAGTTTTCCCCGCCTTTTCCTCCGCTAATCCACTCCTGGCTGCAAATGGAAATGCTCATAAATTATGCAAGGTGTTTTTTCTGTTTGTGGGCGGGAGGGGACAGCTGGACGACAGGACACCAGGGCGGTGGGAAGGCAGGACGAAAGGACAGCAGTCTCTGTCATTGTGTTCATCCTTCATTTGGCAAAACTTGCTGCACTTTTGCAAGGATGCCAAGGGGTGGTGTTTGGGGTGGACCGTGTTGATTCTAGCCGTGTTGTTGTTCTCCTAATAGCTGCGAGCATTGACTTTTGCTTGTGTTTGTGGCCTGTCACCAAACAGGACGAAAACAAGCCTTGGCAGGACTCAGATGGGTGCGGTAGAAGGCGTGTCATGACAAAGAGTTGTCAGATTTGCATCACAAAGCAAGCATCCTGCGGCTGATTTCGGCAGCTAGCCTTAAATAGTGGTTAAAGTGTACCGATTCGCATGTAAATGCCCGAATAACTATTCCATAGATATTGCAGATTTGACTTGACTCGTATTCAAGCCTCATTGACTATCTGCATTTCAATTAATGCAAATGCCAACATCAGATTCTCCAACATCTGCAGTGAGCCTCACTGGGAAAATTAATTTAAACAAAACATTGGAAAAATTTAAGAATATTTAGAGAGAAGCAGAATTAATGAATTCAGTTCCTTTTATAAGGAACTGCGCTTAGCACTAAAGGCTCTTTTTTCTCATGGTAGTTTCTTTGAATTTGTAATAATAAGTTTGTGCTCTGAATTTAAATGTATAAATTCTTCAAAACAAATCTCTGTATATTTTATTTTCCAACTAACACTTCACGTTTTCCCCTATTTTCAGTGCCGAAAATTAGCGTGATTTTCAACGGCTGATGGAAGCTGGCCGAGCGAACGTGGGGAAAGACTTTTTGGCGGGAAATGCAAATCAAGCGATTTCCAGCATCAGAAGAGGGGACGCACAAACAAATCGCCAACTGCCGCAGTAGAAGCCGCTGCCTGTCCGCATTTCGTATGCCGCAGACTTGCAACAATTCCAACGAATTCAATTTGTCTCCAGGGCCTGGCCAAAGGGGTAGCCGGAGGTGTGATGAGGGGCGTGCCCCTCCGCCGGAAGCGGAACTGATGGCACTGCGTCTTTGACAACTCGCTCCGGCTGCTCTAGTTGCTGCGACTGTGGCACGTAAAAAGCCCCCGGACGCCGCTCTATTTCCTTGCCTCGTGACACGTGTGCAACATGCAGCTCATGACAGACAACTTTGTTGCTGCAGCAGGCCTTTATTACGGGGTATAAAAGGTATATTGAATATTAAATCTCCAAAAAAATATATAAATAAATTCGTATTTATTTTATTTACCTAAAATGTAATGTAAGTTTTAGCCACTGTAATTTCTTCTTACATTTTTAATGCTTTCTTGTAAGATATCAAAAAATCCCCACATATTCCCAGTTCAATTTGGCAGATGTCAGTGTCATTTACAACGGCGGAAAAAAACGCATATAAACTGCTAAAAAAAGGAGGACCTTCCAGGTAGTTGCAGAAAACTTTTCATGGCTGAAACTTTTACGCGCACGATTTGACAAGTCAAGTCGGTTGTTGTTGCTGGAATCTTCGGTAGAAGTTGGTCTATCCATGTTACCACATTTCCCACTTTCCCGCGTTCCCGCTCTTTCTGCAGACTCTACACAATGCATGTGGTTGAAGGGGCACACCCAAAACCCCAAATTTGGGGGTAACCTGCTCCACAAACGCCCTATTATCCGTATGTTCGTATCCTTTGAATTGCAAACGTGTTGGGACAGAGGCGTAGTAAGACGGGATTTACAATGTAGGTAACAAAAAGTGAATATTTTAGCATTTAAAGGAGAAAAAATACCAGTATTTTAAATACTATTTTGGTAAATAAAATATCAAACAATAAAGATTAAAAGTGCACAACTCACAAGACACAACTCAAAGAATAATTACTTATTGTCCTCTAAAGATTAATTTTCTTAATTTTTAATGTGTCTAAAGTTTAGACTCTAAACACCCATGACCTTTAAAATAGCCATAAATTAGAAGGTTCCAGCTCGTATTTAAATAATGTTAAGGTGTTAATATGTAGGAGCAATCCCTGACTACGCTGCTGGGTTTCCTATTCAGAGTTCCTAGGGCAGACACATCCTTTTTCGGTTGCTATCTCGCCTTGCGTGCGTATGTGTAATGAGTGTGAAAAGTTCATTAAAGTTTCACGTGCGAAATTATATGAAATTTTAAGTGCACGACTTGGCCAACTCCTACTGGCCTCCTGGCATACCGGCATCCAGGCATCCTGGCGCTCTGGCATCCTGCCACATCCACGCCGGGCTAGGAGGCGCGGACAGGTCGAGGAAGTGCAAATTATTCTCCCCAGACATTTTGCAGTTGTTTACGCTTAATTGCTGCCGCCGTTGCAGTCATTACTTCTTCCTGGAATGATTTATTATTTAATTGAAAAATAAGTGCTTCCTTTGTTGTGGGTGTGGCTTTTTTTTTATTTCTCGGAGATAGACAAGCGATGAGTTGGAAAATCCCCCAAAAGGAATGCAAATGTTGTATTAATAATTCATTAGCGTTAATCAACAGTAAGTATCCAGCGCTCAGTTGATTTTCGTTGGCATTTTCGTAATGTCCTGCATAAATATTTATGCAAATGGCATTCCGCTCGGCTGCCTTCAAAAATGTTTGTTTTTCAAACCAAAATTTCCCACTACTTTGTAGGAATTTTCACCCAACCCGTTCAAATGTCAAGCCCACAATTTTGATTGATTTTTCCACTCGAATGCTTTCAATTACGCGCGTCCCCCTATCTATCACTCCAAAATGAACACATCCTTGTATTCCCTTGGAATAAAATAACAAGAGTCATGCTGTGACACCTCCAGTCATGCTCCCGTCCCCCAATTCCTGACCCACGCCAACTTGTTGCATCCGAAATCAACTGTGATTCTCGCTTCAGTGGAGAAATCACCAATAAAAAAAATTTGCTAGCAGGATCTGTCTCGTCCTTTTCACCCGCGCTGGCTGAGCCCACAAAACTGCCACTGACACTTACAAATTGGATTTTCGACAGCGACAACAAGACCTGAAGGACACACAATTATCGGGTGCCGGCATGAAATCGCTTAAAAAGATATCCCAAATAAATAATGTCGCATGTAAATAACAACAAATCAATTTTTAAATAGACAAGATGAACCCAAAACGAACACACGCAGGCAAATACAGGACCCTATTCCTGACAGGAATGAACCCTACTCATCAGTGGGCTTAATGTGAGTTTGCACAGTGGAAAAAAAGGGGAAATGTTGGGCAACAAATAATAAAAACTTGAACTAAGGTTATTACTATTAATTATGTTAAGAAAAATTAAATCTTTATGTGTTTCAGGAGATAGTTTATACTAGAAACTCTATAAAATTGGTATATATAAATTTCTATTGATAACCTAATATAAATATACTTACTTTTTAAATCTTAAAAATATGTAAACAAAAAAAAATATATATAAACCTTTTCTTAAACAACAAATCCAGAATGCATTGACCCACTGTGCCTCTGCCTAAGGCAGGAGACAGGACTCTTTCTCTCTGTCAGTTCCAGGCACTTTCACTTAGCCGCTGCCAATGGCTTTGATAGATTCAAGTTCGCAGTCGGCCGCCGCCAGGTAACCATTCATCTCCTTGCCGGCCGCCTCTCCTCCCCAGTCACCGGGCCAAAGGACACTGATTCCGAGGTTGTTAGCACGCTTTTTGGGGCGCCGTTGGGTCTGTTCATGCGGTTCATTGACATGGCCCTCGATGGGTGTGGGTGTGGGTGTGGGGGGCAGCATCAGATGGAGACGCTTTAATTTTGATTAATTGCGGTAAATGTTATGTTAATTTGTTGGCACTTTTTTGGATGACTGCCTGGGCCGACTGATTTTAGATAAGCGCGTAATGCGAGACTATTAGTGGGCGGGTAAACTCGGCAAACTAATTTTGCCCGCACACACATCGAGCTTGTGTTTGAGTTTTAGCCCGTGTGTCTCAGTGTGTGCGGCTTTGTATGGCTTGACAAACACTAATTAATTGCAATACATGTATAATGAGCCCGACTCTGAAGGGTTTTCCCTGTGACACTTTGGCTCCTGCTGCTGATTGGAGCAAGCTAATTACCCAGAGACTGTCAATCACGATGCGACAGGGGGCTGAATCGGCACTTTAAACACTTTAGAAGGTTACATTAAATGCTATCAAATATCTCCTTTATAGTTTTATGTGTAATAAATTTATGGGACTCTCTATCTCTGAACACTTTTCATTGACTTAGCCATCAGTATCAATTCTTTTGCCTCCCAACTTACAACTAAATATTAGTCACATTTTTACGACAAATATTTGCAAATTCGTAACATTTTATATTGCCGAATAGAGACTCAGCTGACAAAATGGAACCCATTGCCGTTGGCTTGGCCACCGTGTTCCAGCTTCTGGGCATCGCAATGTTTTTCGACCAGCCAAAGGACTACTGCTCGCCGGCTCCCAGCTTGGCCAGCTGGATTTTTCTGGGTGCCACGCTGTGCTTCTTGTGGGACGCCGACATCTATCCTTGCCGTTTCAGGTATATATCAGTCTTCTGGCAGCTTCTCATAGAGATTGTGGCCGCCATCTTCCTGGTCGAGCTGAGCACGATTATTGTATGGTGCGGTCTGGAGCGGTTCCTGTTCTCCATGCTGGAGGCACTGTTCAATGGCTCGGAGTCGCAGCGTTGTGTTCCCTTTGCTCTGGTCTCTTGGGTGAAAAGATTGGTCTCGGCGGAACCGAGCTGCAAGCTTCCACCGCACCTTTACTGGCTATCTGGTTTGATCACCAGCTTGGCGAGCTTGACGGCGCTGTGGTACGTCCTGGAAGTCACCGATGGTATGTGGTACCTGAAGAGAATAGTCCGGGATTTCTTTCGAAATCTCGGCCTTACCTGGCAAATGATACGCTGCTACTTGGCCATGAACATGGCGGGCAGACGCCGGACCCTGCAAGTTTGTCGGCTGGCCGCCAATCGAAAACGCAGGACTCGCAGTTGCTGCCCCAAGAAAGAGGAGGACGACGATGATGACACGGACTCCGACATCGACTCCGACTGTGACTCCGAATGAATCATGGCGGGTCGTTCAGTGCTTCCTTTTGCATTATGTCTTCTTCAAAGACTCGTTTATGTGGTCCCAATCCTCCTGCAGCTACTTTTTCTCTTTGGACAATCCGTGGCAATAAATTTTCATGGCGGCACAGACTGCAAGTGAAAATGTATGAAAACTGAACAGCATTTTAAAAGCCAAAAAGTGGCATCGAATTTTGAGAGCTCTAGATTCTCGTTAGATTGATATTCTTTATGCAAACCATTCAAAGAAAAGTTCTTGAAGTTAGCTTTTACTTTCTGCAGAAGCTTCTCATCCTGATAAATAATGAATACATTAGGCCGAACAAGTTATTACGGATGTAAAGCGCTTATTGTGCTGGTGAAGAGTTCACAGCTGAGAGACCGAGAAGTTGTCCCGATTACTCACCATAAGAAACGTTACTCATACGCCCCATCAGCCACACCCTGGGACCCATAACAAACACTCGCACAACTCAAATACACACCGAACGAACGGCAGCTGGAAATGAATAAAAATGGGCGTGTCAGACGGGTTGCAGACAATCAGAGAAGACATTTGGAGATTGCCATGCATTTCTAGGCAGCAATCGCCGCCATATGCTAACTTTGATTACTTCTTCTGGCTTTTATCGCAGACGCCGCCTCTCATCCCTGCAGGATGCCTTAGCCATTTCCCTGAAAATGTCGAAATGGCACGAGGGGGAAAAGCAAGGGGAAAGCAAGTGAAAAAATGTATTTCATTTTCCTGGGCCTGCCACTTCGGTGGTGCCGAGCGCCAAGACGGAACCGGATATGCGACATTTTATCAAGTCGGGCATAAATCAACAGCTTATGCTGGGTCGCTCTGGCTGCTTTCATTTCCTCGCCTTAACTCGAGCTGCGCTCGCCTTTGTTGTTCTCCAGCACGTTTCAAACTGGCAAATAATTTATTTTGCATAAATTTGCCAGCACTTAACGATGTGGATCTGCGGCGCTACACCTATGAGCGTGCAGCATCCCATCCCAATCCCTCTCCTAGCACCAATTCCAATCCCTATCCCGAGAAATATGTTCCGTGTGCGGGTCACACTGAATTATGCCATCTAATTTGTCTGCAGGCAGGTGGTGCTCATTAATCTTGCGCCCGCTTATGAGTGCCATCTCCCTCGGTTTTTCTTGCCGCGCTGCTTTAGCACACTCCTGGGAGCGGCGCTGCAGATAAGCCCGCCTCCGCCTTCACTATATAGTATACCTATACCTTTACCGTTGGCCCTGCCTCTGCCTGAGACTCTGCAGCGAGCGCTCACGTAGCCAGCTTTGTGATTTGCCCAGCTCGCTTCACAGCCAACTGGGGATTTTGGCTGATACTCTACCTCTGGCCAGCGATTAAGCTTGCTTACCTGGTTAATGTTTGTAGGGAAAGGAGGTAAGAAAATACATAAAATATATAAATAAAATATTTATTTAGATTTTTGAAGCAATAACTAAAACTTATTAAGCTTTAGACTAGGAAAATGTACATCAATTATAGCTGAAAATGTACAAATCAAACAACGAGCAAATTCTGAAATGGTTTTCTTCAAGTATATCAAAAAACAATACTCTTATATCTTTATAATCCAGAATTTTGCTTATTAAATTAAAAATACATAATACAAAGCAATTCCTACTTTCCTTAATAACAAGGAGTTTTGTTTAATTTACTCCTTAGGTCAATCAATTTATTACTGACTAATAAATAATGAAGAAACCATAAATAAATATTACCTACTGAGACAAAATTTAACTAACTGAAACC
>JAEIIH010013364.1:0-11469 GCA_018904745.1 Drosophila orosa
ATGAAAGTATACGATATAATATATCATAAATTCTCGATTTAATTAATTATTGAAATTAAAAAAATTGAAATATCTGAATAATAACACAAATATTAAATAGTTGTTCTCTCAATAAAACTAAATTTAATAAAGCTGTACTATAAACACTGTATTTTGAGACTATCTAAGTACTTTTTTTAAGCAAGGGTATCAACAAGTCTTCACTGTCACTCTTTCTCCTTGTTTTTTATGTTTTGGTGCCCTGTCAATCAAGCGATTGAGCTGTGAAACCTCAACTCTGGCTCCCTAGTAATGTATATAGTATATTTATATATATATATATCCACATCGTTATAATCCATCTACCCCCAACTCCGCCTGCCATTATCATTGTGTCATCATCCCCATCATCTTTATCTTTATCAGGCAACTTGTCTTGTAAGCACTTTTCGGGGGCAACGACAACGAAGTCAGCACAAAAAATTCATTCTAACCTTTTCGGCTCCTCTGAATTCTTTTCGGGGGGCGCCTCAAATTATGCAACATAAACTAAAAATTAAACAGTTTCAGTGGTGGGTGGTGGTTAGTGGGTTGTGGGTGGTGACAACCACAACCACAAAACCAGACGTAAACACTTTTGCCAAGAGAAATAGCAATGTCATCTGGCCGCTCTTGAGGCCATCCCTCTCGCTCGGTTGACCTTTTGTTGTTGATGATTATCGGAAAGTTTCTTGAAGGCAGCAGGAGCAGCAGCTGTGGCATTATAAATATCCCAGAATATATAGAGAGATATATATATAAAAGCCACTTAAATATTTCAAGGCACTCCAAACTTGACAGTGGTGAAAAAGTAACAAGATAATTCTATAAACTTTGAGAGGGAAATTCGAATAAAAAAAGGGGGGGAATAATATAAACAAATAAAAAAAATATATTTAACTAAGCAAGAAACCCCATCAAGTCTAGTAAGCTACATAAAATAGTTGACTTTATACAAGTTGTTAATACATCCCTTTTAGTTTGGGCTTTTCTCCACCATAAATGACTGCCAAATATGCGGAAAATATGCGTAGAATCTACATCAAATAGTTGTGGCAAAAAGTTATGAAGTTGACTTCACTCAAGACATCCATATTTCTTACACGTTCATCCATCCATCCAGGGAAGAGGAGTCCTTCTCTCCTGCTACCAAACACACACTCTTCCAAGCTCATCACATATTTATGATTCATTTCATTTCGTTTCGTACGTTTCGTGTTTTTTTATGGCAATGAGTTTGTGCATTTTTCTTCGCTTTTTTTGTGTGTCCTGTGTGTGTGTGTGTTTTGCTTTTTTTAGCAGTCACAGCTGCCGATTGCCTTTGCTTTCCTACGCGGCGCTTCATCCTGTCACAGGATCCCCAACAAGCCCAAAAACCTCATCCTCAGTCCAGGCAAACACTTGAAGACCATTTCCTATGCCATTCAACGGCCGAAACTCAGCTGAGGTTCTCCAAGATTTTCCCAGAAACTTCAATTGGAGGAAGTTTAGAAAAAGAGGAAAAGGAAGGATATGCATATCCTTTATGTAGAAATCTGCTTAAAATGATCCAAGACAAAGTCAAAGAATTGTTAAATCTTAAAAATTACACAATTTCCCTGACTGGTACCCACTTTTTCCGAAGCTCTGATCAATTTTCATTGACTTCTTACTTTTTTTTTGTCCATTTCCAGTTTAGTTTTTTCGTCCTTCTCTCTCCCCATGGACTCTTCTCGTAGTAGATGGCAATTTCCTACGTCTTTTTTATTGAGAGAGGCACTGAGAGAGCCAATAAATAAAGGACGAGCTGCCTGCTTCCTTCCTTCCGGCAAGAAAGAAAGGAGGCCAAAATAGAGAATGTAGGTAAGTTACAGAGTCGGTTGCCTCGGGACCAGGCCAAAAGGAGGCAATTAGAAAAAGTCGTAAAACAAACGATGGCCAAAATGGCTGGGCCACTTCCACTTCCACATCCTCTACATCCTCCTTCTTCTGCTTTTTCCCCCTACTTCCGGTTTAACATCTCCATTGCTTTTCTCGCAAAAAGCAATTGCAATGAACAAATCCCCATGATCTATGGGAGAATGTTTGAAGAGATTGCTGCAGGAATGTTTAATCGTTTATCGCTGTAAATTGGTTGCCCCCTTCAAATGTTCCCACAACTTCAGGCCACCACCTTGGTTAGCCATGAAAAAAAAAACAGGCAAGCTATCATATTAAAAACACTGAGAAAAACAAAAATTATAGAAGAAATTTAAAAAAGAAGGAGAGAAAGTTGCATTGCTTTAAAAACTGAGAAAGTACATAACAAATGGAAAAGTCTAGATCAATGAGCCTGTTGACGCTGACTAACTAATTTATTATAATCTCTGCCAGACTGAAAAATCATAAATAGGTTATTGTTTAATTATGTCAAAGAAAGTCTTGTTATTAATTCTTTAAAATAAAGAAATATCAAGGAAAGTATTGTTATTTATACCTTAAAATAAAGAAATATCACGGAAAGTCTTATTATTAATTCCTTAAAATAAAGAAATATTAAATATAAAATGTTACAAGTACCTTAAAATATAAATTTCTATATTAAACAGTTATCATTTTCCCCATTTCCTTTCTATACTTCTTGTTTTTTCTTACAGTGCACTAATACCTGTGGCAGAATAAACAGCAAAGTGTGCTAAATAATTGAATAAGGACAATTGATTGATAGCCAAAAGCTTTTTATACCGGCGCATAGTTAACGAAGCGTAACAGGTAAGAGTGGGCCCAGGGAGCACACAACTAGCAGGAGCAAGGATAAGGTGAAGGAGCAGGAGCAGGACCAAGAGCAGGACCCAGGACCCAGGACCAAGGAGCAAGGAGCAGTGAAAAGGTGAGGGGTCACACAAGTGCAGACAACAGAATTGACTCCTTCAAGTGAGGACCTTACTATGAACATGTCCTCGAGCAATGCAATGCAAGAGAAAATCAGCTTAGCGCCCAGGTAGAGATGAAAGGCGGAAATAGGAAGCCAGGAAAATTCAAGGAAAAAGTGAGCTAGGAGAAACGAGAAAACCCTACGATTTTCCCACAAAACCAAACATCAACAAAAGCAAGTCAACTCCCGGGGTTCTTAAGACTGCCGCCGCCGGTGGAAAATCCATCGAATGCAGCAGGAAAATTTTACACACACACACACACATACTGGAGGATAAAGAAAAATCAAGTTCAAGGCAAAACAATGTTTGGCTGTCAATTTTGTTTAAATTCTTTGCCAGGAAGACAGACAACTACTAAATATTTGAAGGTGAATATCAAATGAGATTTCTATAAAGTTAAAATCGGGAAAAGCACTCAAGTTAATGCCGCAATCTCAGGAGATTTAAAATCTTACAGGTTTTTAATCAGTTTCTGGGAAGGGATTTTCCATTTGCTCACAAACATTTTAGAATTTGTATTAAGCACAGCCCATTTATAGTGAATTGAATTTATTTTTCTAGCGTAACTCAAGTGTGCCATGAGAAGGTGTGTTAAGGAAGCTAGTTGTTTCTAGAAAACTTCTTAATTGTAATCGAATTATTTTTCTAGACAATATCAAGTAGGCCATGAGAAGACTGTGTGTCACTTGACTTTGAGCTGGCAAGAGAGGCAGAAGCAAAACGTAAATTTTATTAATATATTAAATGTATTTTCTGGTCAGACATTATTCCAGGTGACATATGGAAGACGGAAATCGAATGTAGGGTCGTTGAATTTGCCGAGCAGGTCAGGGAGCTGCAGAAGGAGTGAATTTACCACCATAAAACTTGTTAATACAATTTAGAAAAATAAGAAACTATTTGTAATACCGTAAATAAATGTATAGAGAAATAAATGTATATTTTTACGATTTTAAATCAAAGAAAGACAAGTGCAAACGCTACAACATGTTGTTGCAACACCCAAATTAAGCAAATGTGGCAAGGGACATGTTGAGCCACATTCAATGGTGTTGCCTAGACAAATGTAGATGTTGCAGAAGTTTAATAACACAGAAATATAAGAATTTATATGTTTTAAAGGGATCTGCGAGCTTCTATTGTATAAAAAATTAACCATAATTTTTCGTTCTTGTCTGCAGAAAGTGCAACACATTTAAGGTATTTAAAGTTGCACTACCTTTCAAAGTTTGGCTGGGGGGAAATCCGCCGAAAAGGAGTGGAAACACAGACAGGTAGCTAGGATAATGGCAGTGCCAGGATCTCGGGTTTCTGTTGGATCCGAGGCTGTTGCTTTTGCTGTTCTGTGTCTGCTTCTCTGCGAGTTGTCATCACTTGAATTCTGGCGTTGATTCTATTTCGCCGCCAGAACCAGGACGAGGACCACCCTCTGTTTCGCCTCTGTTTTGTGCACGCCTCATGTCAGGCGGAAATTGAATAGTTTCCGGTATTGAACAATGATTACTTATGCTTCGCTCCGCCTCTTCTGGCGCCCCCAAAAACTTTGACCGACCCGAAAACAGCAGCAGAAATTCAATTCCAAATCGATACCCTTAGGGTACACGAAGGTTATAAATGAAGGCAAATATATATAGTACATAGACAAACGTTTAAACAAATAGATTTAAATATTTATTTAGCTAATTTAGTTCCTTGTTTTGTTGTTGTACAATTTTAATTTCATATACGAAACAATAATTGCTGGTGAGTATATTAAAACTTCGGTTTCTTTCAATGACCATTTAAGACACATTTTCTATGCGATTTACTAAGGATATGTGCGGGAAAAAGTTTTTGGTCAAGGACATTTTCCTATTCTAAGAAGGGTGGAGAGGATATTCTTCCTGGTCAGAACAGGACAGGACAGGACAGGACAGAACAGGATAATTGAAAGCATTGGGGCGTTGCCATTTGCGCCAAAAACTTTTGCAAAGACATGGCGCAGTAGGCTTTCTCTTCTTAGGAATGTATTATTTACCCCGAACTTCTGTATTCAATATGCATATTATATATATTAAGCCAAATTATCCATAAAGAAAATCTTGGCACCTGGTACTTAATAGGCGGGTACAGTTTCGTTGCTCTTACTTGTTTATTGTTCTATTTTGTTGCTGCCCAAAACCTTGTATCCATGAAATTGCAAAACGTACAACGAATATGTTCAAATCATTCACTTGCAACTCACCTGAAAGGAAAAGAAAAACAGAAAACACTTGAGTACACTCAGGGAAATAGGTGGTTAAGATACTAGTAAGATTTTAATATGATATAATAATAATATAGTAAATATAATTAATATAATATTATATTATTTAATTGCGTAAATATAAAATTGCCATAGGAATATTAGCAAGTTTAGGTATACTTAAATAGTTTCCGGTAATTCATTATATTCCCCTAGTTCTATCAACTATTTTTCGTACAGTGTAGTGCCTTGATAGACATTATGAATTTATCCGTTTATGTGTAAGCGGGCAGGCGGCGCGTGTTTTCCATATAAAGAGGCTGCTTTGCATTGCAATTGTTGGTTATAAATTATGACAGATGTGGGAAAGGAAAGCGAACCTCTTCGCTTTCTATAAGAAGAAAAACCAGTAGAAGTCTCCTTTGATGAGGAATAATTGTGTGCGACAATTGAGAGAATAAATCAAAACTATGAATGGATTTCAAAGGGGATGAAATAATAATAATAATGACTTATTTTATGACTGATTAAATATCATAAAATAAAACAAATAAATCGCTTAAACAAACTCTTTTTCTCTCGACCAAGTTTAAGTTTAATTTCAAGCCAGTTTATTATTAGATTTATGCAAAACTTGTGCCATAAATTATAATTTACAGGAAAGCCCTTACAGAAGGAGTTAGTCTATGAATTTTCGGAATAAACTACTAGTTCGGTTTTTTGGGGCAGAACTACTAGTTCAACTTTATGGCAGCCAAACTCGGCGATAATTACAAGCGCCCGAAGGGGCAGGCACAATTATTTTAATTTCCACAACAGGCCAACTTGTAAGTCTCATTTTCTCCCCCACTCCCACACTCTGTCTGTCTCCCTTTTGCACTTGGGCCAACCCGCACGTGATGAGCCTGCGGCAAGTTGAAAGCCAAAAACTCTTCCCCCGACACTCCACTCCTTCCTTGCCGCCCAAAATGTGCTTTTGTTTACCTAAAAAGTTAAGCAATTTATTATTAAGAAAAACTTTTACACCACGCATTCTGGCCTGCTGGGGGGAGGGGGGAAAAAGCGAGTGGGGGAATGGGTTTCTGGGCCAAAGGTTATGCCCCTCATGTTTTTTTTTTATTCTAATTTTTTGCGTATGATTAATGAGGGATATTAAACAAAACGCATAACAAGCCAAGGACCTTGAATGCAAGAGAAATTGCAAAAGCCGCTGTAGATTTTAAATCGATTTAAAGCTTCAGAAGGTTAAAACTGCCTAATACTAAATACAAATGTTAAAATATCTATTTAAATATATTATATTTCTATTTTAATCACATTTATAAGTCCTTTTATTTTCTCTGCAAATTTTTTAAGAAAAGTTCTAAATAATTCCAGACTAAATCAAATCAATATTATATTTTCCTGGCTTTACTTTGACTTTTTAACTGTGTTTTATTTTTTCTTTCTATGCAAATTGTTTTTCATTTACAGATTTAATTTCTTTGTTCAAATGCCACGACTTTTCACAGTTGCAGTTCTATTTTAAGCATATAAAAAAATAATAATAATGCAAAGAAACAAATCAGCATCGAATGGAAATCAACAAACGGAAGTGAGCAAAATTAGCGTTTGTAAATAAATGAACAAGTCTCATAGAGAATTCATCGGCTTAATTTGTTTGTGTGTTTCTCCCCCCTCCCAGTCTCTATTTTCATCTCTCACTGTCAGTCGCTTTTCTCATCCTAATCCCTCATTCCGCAAACAACAAAAACTGACAACAACGAACGCTGAAAATCAAGTAATTAATTTCACACGGAATAAGTTTGCAAAGTTAATTGGCTAACAGAGCTGGCTTTTGACTTACTTTGAAACTAGTTAGACGTAAAAATAATAGGAATATTTATAAAAGTAATAATTGTAAAAATAAAATGTTAGACAAAGATAAAGCTTATATAATTATTTAATAGATAATAAATATAATAAATCAAGCTCTCTGCAAATAAATTTGATAATGAAAAGTAAATAAATAATCAATTAACAAAGCTCTCAACGTAACTTTGATGAATGAAAGGGTCATAATTAAATACATCAAGTTGAACTTGCTTGGAAATTAATTAATTTGTATAAAAGCTATATTTATGCTTCCAAATTCAATCAAGTTTATGGTTTTTTTTTTAATATTAAACCAAGAATATACATTTTTCATTTGTTTGAAATGAACTTTAAATGGCTTATAGGTATATTTATTATAATTAATTTATAAGCATTAAGCATTCACCTTTTGCTATGAACTTTGGCATGTATGGATTTTCCTGCCGTCTCCCTCACTTTTAATTGCCATCTCACTCACTCCTCTCACTCTGTTAATCGCATTGGAGAAAATGCGCGATTTACTAACGTCAGGATGGGATTAAGGGGGCGACGTGTGTGTGTAAATTGTATTTTTGTTGCTTTGCCACAAATTGAAGTTTATTTTTGCAACGTCTGCCAATACATATGTGTGTGCTGTTAGTTTATTTCATTTTGATTTCCCAGCGCTATTAAAACTATGTTAATTATTGTAATCTGTAATCTGTTTGTCCGTAATGCCCGAGGGCTCCAAATTGTCAGAGATGATGATATTGTCAACGTAATTGACTGTCGGCGATGCGATATCAGCGTAATTACGCCCAACAACCGCCGACCCATATTTAAGGGAAAATGTGCCAAGAGTTTTCAAAAACCGCGAATAATTGTCTATACTCATGACTATAATCTGGATATTGCCACAAAATGGGGATTTCATTTTGGCAGAAAGTTAATTGGGTGTTAGTTTTTTACAGGAAATTAATTACAAACAAATACCTAAACTACTCGGGGTGAGATAATGTCCGCATTGAAATCAATAATGTATGGCTGTGTGTTGTAACGATTTTTATGCTTATTGTAATTAGCATAAATCTCCGAGATTCATTTTCATTTGTTTCTGGAGGAAAGCAAAAACCGGATCAAGATTTATATAGACTGAGAATCGGTTCCAGCTAGTACCAACTAGTTTTTAACCTTAGACTGTTATATTACCAGGCGTGTCTGCTGTACGTAGTGCTACATGCAAATGTAAGCAAACAAAACGTGACAAATTTAATTGGGATATATATACATACATAAGCCCACGAGAAAAACGGAAAATATATATAGTTACCACACACTAAATAAACTCAACAGCACACGAGGTTCTCCAAATGAAATTTTCCCACATTTGGCCAGCGGCGACGGCGAAACCGAAATCGAACACGAAAAAAAAACAAATGCATTTTGCATAGGTCGAGCGGGGTGTGCACAGCGAGAAATTAAGGTTAGTAGCTTAGAAAATAAATTAATAATATATGATGTTTAAGTTTATTTTACTTTATATTTACTTATTATTAAAATTATAAATAATATACCTATTTTTAAAGGAGAAATTTAATTTACAGGTCGAAAGACGTGTGCTTTTTGAATAAATAAATAAACATTCTACATTTTAATAATAAATACTCTAAAAGAATTAAACACTTATTTTTAATATTATTAAATTATATAAATTTATGTTTAATATTATTTTTCCAGTGTAGAAAAAGGGTGAAATGGGTTGGGGAATAAAGCGCAAATTCGTGTTTGCCGCCCATCGTGACAATGCAGTAAATGATTAGCGAGACAGCTATAATAACAGCAACAACAATAGCGTGAAAATGCGAGAAAAGCGGAAAAACGTGAGGCAAACAAAATGAAAATTCAAAACGTAAATTGAATTTTCGAAATGGTAAAGTTTTTGCTTTACAATTTGTAATTGCACAAAAACTACCACACCGACAACTGGGGAAATAAGACTAAACTCATGATTTATGGATTTTCAGTTAGGCAAAAAATAAAAAGTAATTCATTTCAGTTACTACAAACATTTTTATTTAAAAACTTACATCACACATCATGAATAATTTTTAAAGTATTGATAAGTGTACAGCTTAAAAAATGTAAAATAAAACTGCCACACTATATTACAAACTATTTCAGATATTTTTGTAATACGGGCACACTCAATTCGTACATTTCTTTCTTTCTTACATTAAAAAAAAAACTGTAAACTTAACAAGAATTTTGGCAAGCTGTCGAGCGAAAATTATGTACATAAACTTATATAATTTATATTATTTTGTATAAGGCAGAGCAGACATTTAAGAAACTTAATTGTGATATGCACCTAGGAAAATTCAATTTCCACTTTATATTATTTTATAGGTTGAAAAACCTTAAGTAAAATAATATCAATGGTAAAACGTAAAAATTAATTACAAATATTTTCGTATGCTTTATTTAAAATAAGCTTTTTCGTCTTTAAGGCGAACGTATTTTCGCTCAGTGTGTACCTGCTTGACGTGGGCGCGTCGCTCGAACTGTATGCCCCCGGGATTGTGATCGGCGATTCCCATTATTGAATTTGTCGGGCTTTCGGTGGTGGTGGTGCTGGTGGTACTGCTTACAGGATCAGAAGCACTGCTTGCTGGACTCCTAGCGGTACTTGTGGGAGGTTCAACTGCTGCTGCTGCTGCTGCTGCTATCAGTGGTGCTGCTGCAGGCAATGAAATGGAATCCACATTGCCCTCCATCAAGGCCTCGGCGGCTTGTAGTATTCGTGGTCCTGTATTTTGACTGCCTTGGCTAATTATATCCGAACTGCTTGTGGCACTGCTTCTCGTGCTTCCGCTTTCCTCAACCAAACGATTATTATTATTATTTAGGCCAATTTCAATGACAATCTTGTTCGGTTGCTGCTGCAACATCTGCTGCTGCTGCTGATGCTGCTGCTGGCGCTGCAAGTTTTTAGGATGCGTTGCCGCCTGAATGTAGTTGAGATCGCTGCGAGAGAGATGATGCTGCTGGAGCGTCGAATACTGCTGCTCCACGAGGGCGGCACGCGTCTGGGCCGCCTGATGGCCCCCATTGGCCGCCGCCGAATCGCTGGCAACCTTTTCGCGCAGCTTAACGATATTCGATATGTTGATGCTGTTCGTCAGCGTTATGCCCGTGATGCAGACCAGAATGATGGTCAGCACAACGCCGCAGATGACAAGGGTGGGCATGCGGAAGCATTTCCGGCTGCACATGGTCGCTCGTCTGCTCGGCTGGATTGCGGCAGAAGACGCATGCAGCAGACTGGCGAAATGGATGTATCACAAAAGGTGCTTCCTACGTTTTCCACTAAACTGGTATTCGTTTTTTATTTATTTTATTTTTATTTTAATGGAAACTCATATTCGGCTTTGGATTTTTGTTGTTTATTTTAAGTTTCTTGCACTATTTTCAATATATTTTCTTTACATTTGTAACTTTCTTTTAAGTTCTTCAATATTTTCCATTTGTTTTAATTTTTGGTTCAGCAAATGTTAGCTTTTATTATTTATCAATCTTCTTGACTTTTCTGTGTCCACTTCGCTTGATTTCAATGTTTGTGTGTTATTGTTAGCAAAGCGCGAGAGAGCTTCACAAGTTTTGCCCAAGTTATTTGTTGTTATTTTTTATATATATCTTCCGCGATCGCTTCGCGTTTCGCTCTGCTTGCCAGCTGAAACGCGAATGCAGCTGGAAAAGCTTCCAGCACTGCTTGATGCTTGGTGGCTGTAGCTGCACTTCCACTCTCTCTCTCTCTCTCTCCGCTTGCTCTCGCGCTCTTGCCAACTCCCACACTCTCGCCCACTCTCTGAGCCTTTGTGAGGCGGCGGCGGCGGCCTGTTAGAATCACCTTGAGAGAGCAACGCAGCCGCAGCCTCAGCTGATGCCGTCGCAGCTGCGCAGCAGTGGCAAACGGCTTTGTTCTTGTTGTTGTCGTTGTTGTTGTAACATAATGTCGACGGTTGTGTGTGTTTGTTGGAGAGTTTGGAGATTTCTTTATGTTCAGATTTTAGTTGTTGTTGCTGTTCTACTTTTGGTAGCTCTGTTCTTGTGGTTTTGTGTGTTTTTTTTTTAAGATTTTGTTGTTTTTTGCTATTACTTTAGATCTTTTTATTGCTGTTGATTTATTGTTGGTGTTGTTGATTTCTTTTTGCTGATATTTTATTGTTGTTGTTGATTTATTTGTATTGTGGAGTTGTTGTTGTTGATACTTTATTGTTGTTGTTAACTTATTTGTATTGTGGAGTTGTTGTTGTTGATTTTTTGACGCTGTTGTTGATTTATTGTTGTCCTTTCTTATTGTGCCTTATTGTTGTGATTTATTATTGATGAAATGGTTGAATTATTATTAATATACTATTAAACTATTCATGAAATTTCGTAGTTTTAAGAGCTTATTTTATTAATAATTGTGTTATTTTTACATTGTACATTTTTTCAGAA
>JAEIIH010013371.1:0-22384 GCA_018904745.1 Drosophila orosa
TTGTCGTATTTTTGGTCTTATAGTAAGATTTTTTTTTAAGAATGCACAAAAGCTCAAAAGAAGATTTTTTTTTTTATCAGTGTACATTAAATAGTTTCCGGCAAGGAGGCCCCAGGCTCACCATGGCCTGGTAGTATGTGGGAGGCGTCTGCCTACTCCCTAAATGAGGTCAGGCCCAATCGAGGACCAGACTTATCCCTTGGGGCAAGCTCTGGGGGGATATGACCGGCATGCTCTAAGCAATAAATAAGTGCAGCCTGGCTTTTTCCGACAATCGTGAAACCAAACCACAACATAACAGTTTGATAGAAGGACGTTATCTCCTCCACACAATAGACGGTCATCTCTGCCATGTACACTTTAGAAGATGTATCCAGGTAATATACACCGTAACAATTTCCACTTGGCGACGGAATGTAAGGGTTGCCAGGTCGAGACCAGCATTTTGAAAATTTTGTTACAAACTCTTGTTAGCCAATTTCATAATCGAAAAAGAAATATTATTAACTATGTATATGACGTTTTATTAAAAGCACACTGTGATGAGTAGGATTAGTTATTTGGTACAGGTTTGAAAATGACTACTAAAATGGCACCTCACAAAATATGTATTATTTAAACCAGCGGAGGGCAGATCACGTGGGCAGATCGGTTTGAGCAGCAGCTCGGCCAGCTGACTCCGAAAAAAGATATCGGATTGAGAGGCGTGAGCAAATTAAGCCACGGCGTGCCCTTCGCTGATTTAAACTATTCAAAATTTAAGAAAAACCACACACGTAGAAAGCTCCTCTCCTATTTATACTTAAATATATATTATACCAAAATATACATTTTCCTTGTACGCCATCTTCGACATATACAATTTCATTAGAAAAAAGCGGAAAATCTCTTTCTGTTAAAAAAAAAACAACAAATATATATGGGGGAGTATTATTGTGTGGCTCTCAACGAAAATTGTGTTATAAAAACCAATTTGTTAACGCCATAAAATCTTGACCCGTCTATTCTTTTTTGTTTTGTTTTCGTTTGATTTCCGTTTTATTGTAGTCGATGACCAATTTGAAGAGCAATATGTGGGGCGAATTGGCCCCAATCAGAGGGATTCAAACCAGTCAACCCGTTCCCTGTTATCCGGCTGCTGCCACATCGGGAGATGGCTCGAATTTACAGCAGCTATTTATTTTTGGCCAACATTTGCGGCACATGTCGCATGGAGTGGCTCTGGCTCTGGAGCTGGCTTTGTTTTTCTTTTACGAGTGCGATTGCGAGTGCGAGTGCATTTGTTGTTCATTTCATTTAAATTACCCTGTGGCTGACCTCCTTGTCACAACATGGCGGTGGCGTCATATTGGAACTGTTTCGAATCCCGCAATCCACAATCGAATGCTCATTGACCATTTTTTCCCCATTGTTTTATTCCTTTTTCCAATAGGGGTTATTGTGGTTTTTTAATCAAGTGGCATGCGAACAAATTTTGGCTAACCGATTGCTCTGAGGGATGTGTGTGTTCGTTCAAGGGTGTATTTTGTGTGTGTGCCAACAAAAGGTTGAATAAAATGAAAAGCATTCATTCGGAATGCAATCCTAAACAATTGTATGCAAAACACAGGCAATATATTGCATTTTTAACTAGCTAGAAGTTCTGTTGAATTAAAAAACTTAAAAATTGTCGAATTAAAATAATCCATGCAGGGCTGCTAGAATTGTTATTATTACAAATATTTCACGCTTCCAAAAAAAGCCAAAGAAAATACCAACAATAGTGTAAATATATTCCCTGTATAGATATGTAATAACTATTCAATTTGGTAAGTATTATAATATATTTTTAAAACTGAAATAAATGGAGTCTGGCAACTTTGTTTAAGATTATGCTAATAACAACGAACTTGTCCTACACGAAAGTCAAACAGACAGCAACCAATTAATCAAAAGTCTACCAAGAATATTTATCAAAGAAACATAAATATAACTCTAAATATTAACAAAATAGTTGTGGCTTTTTATTCGTTGATTTTTTTAATTTAATTTAATTTAATTATTTAGGTAATGTTCGACTTTTGCTATCACTGTGATAAGGGACTAACTATTTATGTTCAACAATCATCGTCATAATAATTTATTAAAGATGTTTGAATCAGTTTGATAGCTATTCCCTGTCCACTTATTTACCAGGAAATAAGTGAAATAGACCTGAACCTCAACATTTCGCTTATCATATATGCATGTACATACATAGCGGCACTTAAAAGTTATTACATATTTTTTTTTGGCGCAACACACTCAGAATGGGTAGAAAGGCATAAGCATAATACATTTTACGACTGCGTTATATGATGTCTGCCAAAGTATGTAAAATTATTATTTGTCTGACTGGCTGTGTGTTTGCATACTTTGTACTTCTTTCCGCCGCCTGTCGGGCCAAAGAGGCAGAGATATACGGCGTTTTATTATATTTAAATTACACAAAGCATTAAATATAATTCACTCACTACGCTCCATTTACTAAGGCTATACGAAGGCGCGCACAAACACTCACACACTCAAGGCATTACTGTCTGGGCACAAAAGTATGCAACAACAAATGCCGCTGAAAATTGCTGTAATACTTTTTCATCAATTATATGATGCGCAAAAATATATATGCCGAGATTTACAATACCAAACATGGCTCACACACACTCGCAGGCAGGGCTTTGGGCACACGCACACACAGACACGTACTCGCCGTAGATATACGCCGACATGCTCTAGATGGCAAGCGCGTCATACTTTACTACTTACTAAATCCATTACAAAGTATTTACGTAGAAAATTGCTTTATATCTCTGCATATCTCTCAGTCGACGTCATCGTCGTTGTCCTCCGTGTGCGTGTGTGTGCGCTCCTGCAGCCAGAAAAAAGAGAGAAGGAAATTTAAGTACGTGAAAATAATAGTAGAGGAAAAAACCTTTTTAGTGGCATCGCACTCCCTGGGCACAATCCACGAAGGAGCTCCTAAGGTAGTCCCAATACCCACCCACCGCCAGCATCAGCCCCACCTCACCTCATCATCGGAGGCAAAAAGGCTGTGTGCAGCAATTTATGTGATTTTTTCGTAAATGTCAGTGGCAAATAAGAAAATATTAAAATAGATTTGTGCACTCTGAACGCAAAGACAATGGTTTATCAAGTACACTGAGATAAAGCGAAAAAGGTGACTGAGAGCTGCTTGAGGAAGAATTTACAAATTATTTAATATATTTTAGAGTGCGAAAGTAAATTTTAATTCAACAGTTCTTTGTCTATCAGATCAAAAATAGTAAAATAATATTTAAAAAATCAAGAATTCATAATCTTTTATTTATATGTCCGTTAAAACAAGGTTTTGCAATTAACAAAAGTCATTTAATTTATGTAACAATCTATTGTTTATTTTAAAAAGGACTTCTCTATCAACACACAGTTTCTTCATGTCTATTCAGCTCACAGATGATTTCCATTGCCAAGATGTTGACGGTAAATCACATCCAGCTTTCCTCTATCCCAGCCGGCATACAGAGTCATAAAAAAACTGAAGGAAAAGTATGCCAAAAGCCAAAGTAGGATGCTGGCTGCGGAATGTCTGCGTAAGTGTGTGTAATTCATAGCGGATTTGCTTGCGGAGGGGAATTATTCATGCGCACTTGATTGTGCATACAACAATGGATCTGATCGTAATCAGTGTCCCGTCATCATCATCAACTGCTCGAGATACGGTCAAGGGATATTTCACTAGGTTACGCTATTATCCTCTGACATATGCATAAGCGAAGAAAAAATATAAATCTACTAGAGCTTGTGAGTTGTTCTGAGTTCTCTGTATTGTAAGCATGTATTCGATATCGAAAATATACTCTAGTTTAAAACATCGAATTTTAAAATGCCGAAAATAGTCTAACTTTTGATAACCTTTATAATTATTTTATAATTATAAAAATACTATTTTAAATGTGTAATTTTGGGCTCTTCTTTGGCACAGTTAGGTTATTAGTCTGACACATCAGTCAGAATATCGATTTATAGCACGTAACTATCTTATTCATATCGGTCTTCGCGTATCCATATATCAAATATTTTTTACCATCCCTAATAGTAAACAATTACTATCCTTAAAGACCTTATACTTGCTTAAAGAAAAGGTAATGCAAATCACATTTTAGATTCATTGAGGAGAACGGTAAATCGATTTGAGGCTTAAGAGTCCATCAGCACTGTCATTCTTTCAACTTCTAAACATTAAATGCATCCTTGGCGTTCTAATCTCATACAAACAACAATGAAAATAAGTGAAATGAAAATATAACAAATAAATTTGTCGCGCAGCGGTGCAAGGAAGCAAAAGCTGCCTTGAATTGCACTACGAATCACTCTAGCGTGCTATCAATTACTGTGGCAAGTGTTGCACGTGCCACCGACACCGATCCGGTCCGGGCACCGACATCAACCCGTCGCCCCTTCCCAGGCACCTTGCAAGTCCTTAGTCCCACCATCCAGGCAGGACAGCTTGCTCATCTCATTGTGTTCCTTGTTCCTTGGCATTTGCTCGCCTGGCTTTCCTTTCCAATTTCTCCCTCTTTATGCCCAGCATTCCCGGGAAGTGGACGAGTATATTGTATTCAAGCAAGTGCTGTAAGCATCTATTTTAAGTTTAGATATGAGTGGTTTTGCTAACACGAGGTCTTTAGTCTATAGTACAAATTTCAGTCCACAGACATCGAGACTCGACTCTTGTGCCAGTTTATGCAGATCGTTTGTCAGAAAACAAGTTCAGCAGGCTTGTTTATAAAGTCTGCTTTGGTTTTCCAAGATCTTTATTGCCGATTATACCAGTGTGTCACTTCAGTGAATTCCAACTTGAAAGATTCTATTGAACTCCTTACATCAAATTAAGCTGCGCGTAATGTTAAGATTAGCTACTGTATGAAACGCAATTATTATTTTTCAGATATACATATTTAAAAGCCATTTGTCTATATTGGGTATCTTCAGGTCGGCTGTAGCTCCTCTTCAACAGGCTCTTGGTTTCCTTTTCTAATTTCTTGTCGCACTTTGGCCGTTATCTTGGCTGCTCTAGTCCTTCCTGTAAGTGGCATGAACATCGTTGCATTTTCTTGACAATTTCTCGGTTTTTTTCTGCTACTGCTGCTGCTCCTCGTGCTTTTTGAGTGCTTTCAATTGTTGCACAATTTTTTAATTTGTTGCATGGCCAAAGAAACGAAAGAGTTGCCATCCATCGCCGAGGGAATTTTAATCTAAAGTGGGTGGCTGGAATGCGAAGCATTTTCCGACAATTGTCGTGTGTGGAATTTAATAATTGTTTTAGGCCCGCCAATTGGTATTTTGCCGAATCCTTAGCAATTTAAATCGTCATTATGTCACAAATCCTGGATATTTCCAACTTCGATAAATGCATTTAACTAGCCACAAATGAGCACACAATTTTCACATATTTAGCCCGCACATATTTAGCTCACGCAGTCGAATGGCAAACAACGTCATAATAACTCAGTTGGCCACAAAACAAAACAAAACAAACTTCACATGTGTTGTGCTATATGCATACATATATTCGAATTGTTCGGCTCTTGAGTAAATTGCAATTTAATTTTATGCAATTGCCGAAAGGCTTAATACTTAAATAATATCAAAGTATAGCATGTTGTTGTCCTTAGGCCTGGTAATATGGCTAATCCCAAATGCGGCTGCTATTATAATTCGGATGATGGTGTGCGCATCAAAGGATGTGTGTTTTGGGCAAGGAAATGGCTCAAAGATAAAATACCCTCGGGGTTTTTCCTTTCTTTCTTCAAAGATTTCCTAAACAATTTGTAACTTACATAAATGTATAGGTAAATTTATTACTCAAAAACTCTTTATAAATTAAATAATTACTCATGTTTAAACCGAGATTAGAATTAAAGTGACAAGCCCACTTAGGGCATATGCCGTGTCCACAACCTCTATGTGTGTTTTCCTTTCATATTAAATACCGAAATGTAATAAGCATTAAATTTCGTTGCAACCTGCAGCAGCCTGGGGAGAACACGGGAACGGGGGCAGACAGCCAGTTGCCATTACAATGCAATTAAAAGCCACAGTCGCAAGACGTTTTAAATTTTGTATGTGCCGAGCAAATGTCTAAATGCGAGAACGCCCCGAAAGGATTAGTGGCATGAGGAGGTGCAGCAGCAGCAGCAGCAGCAGCTTATGCCGTAAACATACGATGCGATATGAGCTGGCTCCCAATGTCTGCCATAAAATTACGCTCAAAATGTGGCACGTAATTGCCGGGGCCTCTTAGCCCTTAGTCCTTAGTCCTTTGTCTTGCAGCTCTCTAATTGCCGCCAGTGCCTCGTCGTTTGTATGATTTTAATTAGTATTAGGGCTCTAAGCCGGTGTTTTGATTCTTTAAGCGCTCTCTCTACATGTGCTCAGTAAATACCATCCCTTCTTCAGCCGGATATGCTGGGCAATCAAAAGTTAGTAGTAAATGTAAATTAATATCCTGGTTACGATATGCAGCAATTGCAGTTTCCAGTTTCCAGTCTCAATTATCGCAAACTTGCTGCAGTGCATAAATTTTCAACACACAAACTCAGTCCCGGGCCGGGGCCAGGAATCAATGATTAATTTTGTGTGGTCTGCAGTTCGATATTAGCAAACGCACATTAAGGATGCCTATAATCAAGCCAATTCAGGTGAGCCAGTGGACGATCAGCCAGTGCAGTGCCTGCCGATTTGATAAATATTAGCTTTCAATACCCAAGCTCAGCTTGGCTATGTTTTAAAGATAAAGTCCCATACCTTCCCCGATATATTGCATAACGAACGTGGCTCCTTATTCCTTAAACATTTCTGTGGCTGTTTAATGGCGTGCAGCACACTTGGTCCCAAGAACAAGGCGGTGCTCTCAAACCGCTGTTCCAATTGAGAAAAACATGGCTCAAAGACCGCCCAGATCATTAAAAAACGGAATGTGTGACATTTTGTCAGGCATAATAATAGAATTACAGCCGCTGGCTTGGCGGCAAACAATCCAGGGGAAAAGTGCAAAATCAGCGCAAAAAACGGTGGGGCGTCTCTCAAGGAAATGTCAAATCAAATTTATTGACTTTCATTGTTCGACGAAGGGACGCGGACGCAGTAGCTCCATCTTCAGCTCCAGCCCGGGCTCATTGAAATGTGAAAAGCCAATGACAGCGGACGACGGACCAACAATGTGCACCTTTTTTTTATTCTGTCTGTCGTTCGATCATGTCTGCCTTCTACTTGTGGCACTTGTCGATTTGTCCTGCACTTTTCCATTCGTATTTGCGCGCGATTAAAGCGCCGCTTAGCACGTTTGAATGCCTGCCACCCGATTTCAGGACTCCCTGAGACAATCAGCGCAGATATCTTCTCTACCCGCCTTTTAGTACAGCGATTTCGTGCACTGGAAAATAATGAAATACCAATTATACGATTTTGTTTGATATCAATTTACTTTAAACCGAAATTCACGTATACAGGTCTAGTTAGTTTTCATGATTTGTGGGAGCGGAAGTGGACGTTGCTAAATTTAAAATCAAACTCGATCAGCGTAGAATAGATTTTAATGTTGTTACCAAATTTGGTAGCTCTAGCTTCTATGGCCCTTAAGATTTGTTATTTTATGACTAAATCAACTCTGTTGGTAATGCAGATCAATAATATATTTACTTAATGCGATCAGAGAAGCCTCTTTTTGTCTGTTACATATATTCTCGGTTAGGTATACCATATTTCCAATAAATATATATCATTTATTCTCTAAAACTTCCGTTTTTGGTATGAGTTACTGCGTTAATAAAAGCCCTACACAATTTTTTTTCTCTCAGTACATTCGCTCGCGATTTCCAACAACTCTGCACAATGCCTGGCGGCAGGGCTATAAAAATCATATGCTTCCCTTCATTGCAAGGGGATGGGTTCAGGTTTTTTTCTGCAGCTTCGTCTATAGCTGACTTTCTTTGTGCCCGGCTAAGTTTGACAATTATTTGCATTGTTCACTGAAGTCGTTTGTTCAACATGCACATGAATCGGTAACTACAACATAAGTGAGTCCGTAGTTATAATTCGCCCAGGGGGGGGCAGCTTAGTTAGGGATTGTCGGGGAGCCATTGTGCATTGTCCATTGAATTTGCCGGGTGCTTAGAGTGGGAGTTAATACCGAGATAGACCGAAATGTAGGTTAAACAGGAAATGGTATGGAAAATGTTTGATTCCAAGATAGTGGCTGTAATGCCTGGCTTTGCGATTACTAAGGCTTTGCGAATCGAAGTTTAACTGATATTCGGGTTTTATACACCTGTCTGTCTTCTTATATTTGCATTTAATTGTAGGAACAATCGGGTCAGACGAATTAAACAATTAGTATTATTTGAAGTGCAAGGTTATATGAACTCTAGTATCCTTTCTGCTTAACCGGTGTTGCGAAAAATATTTATAACAAAAGTTTATTTTTAGAAATAACAATGCCTAGTATTCCTTCAATATTATGATTATGAATGAATGAACAGTAGCGACGTATTTAGTGGTGTTTTGTGAGTGTAAAAATGTTTCCCTTGCCTAATGGGATTACTGAACAATGGTTCTAGCATTATTTAAGGAAATCACTTTGCCAAGTCGGTGGCTGTCAGGTTGCCGCAACCAATTTTCCTCACACGAATGTTGGAATGGAAATAAATGTTCTCCGCTTGACCCGAAACCCTGTTGCAGTTGCCATTTGCAATTCCATTCAGAACGGAAAAGGCCTGTTGCCAAAAATGGGAGTGGAGTTCATTTTGATCACTTTTTTCTGTGCCTGTGCTTGTGCCCGTCCTTTTCTGCCTGCTGAGCTGCCTTTTTAAATGGCTGCTTCCGCTTCCTGTTCCGTTCCGTTTGACTTGCCTGCACGTAAATTTTGTGCCATTTTGTGCGAGAGAAAATTGGGAGGGGGGATCTCCCCCCGAACTCGCTCAACTGCCTCACTCATGTCGGCGGTAAATTTTAGTACAATGCATATATAATCTTTTTCACTTATCTTTGCATAGTTTCCCTTTGCTGCAGCAAAACTTTTTACGGTCTGAGGTTAAAAGTAGCGTCATACATTTCCCGCACCTTCACATCCACAGCCACTCGAGATTCGCGGCGCGTTGAGAGCCATGTAATGAATGGAAAGTTGGCGGGGAGCTGCATAGGTTGCGGAGGCTGCGGCGGCTTCAACTCCTGTTCATAGGATGTTCGCAATGCTCTTGTTCCTGCAAAAGGTGCAAAGGCGACGCCGCAATTTTTGCTGAATGGCTTGGTTCAGTTTTGTACTTGTCGACAATCTTGCGACAGATTTATGGGTTAATTATTGTGAATGGTTGTTCCGTGGCACAGGCAGGGGCAATCAAGAACGAAATATAAGGCGTTTGAATATAGCACTGGGAAAATTGTCAGTCCGTTTTTATTCGAATTTCAAGATACATACATTGTTACGCTTTAGTTTTTTAATGGTAAGAAATTTTCATCGAATGAGTGTCCCCAGAGAGAACTTTTCTAATGAGTATTCTTCTGCTGATCTTGCAGAGATTTGCTACAACCCGATATGGACCAGGGATACCCATGGCTCAATTCCAACAAGGATGTAGACAACGACCTGCTGATGGATGTCAGTGAGCTGAGCGTTTGCCTGGGTAGCTTAACCCACGACGTGTGCCAGTCTACGAAGATTTTAGAACAACAGTCGGCCCCTTTGGGCGGTTACTCAGAGAGAGTTCTCCTTGCCAATTTTCGTTTGAGGTTTAAGCAGTTGAAGCTAGGAGCGGATGGTAAGGAAAGCGTCCTCCTCGAAGCAAGGGGTAACAGGTTGTTGCAGCTGTACAAGGAGCTAATGGATCTCGAGCCAGATGAGGGAAAGCGATGCAAGCTCTTGATTCTCCTTTATGAGCTCTTCGATTCTGATCGCAAGAAATCGGAAAACTTGAAAGTCGTAAAGAGCTTGCCATCTCAGAATGGCTTTTCTGAGATTAATAGTCCACAGAACCTTCCAAATTCCAAAGATTTTCAATTATGCAAGCCACATACTTTGGAAAAAAGTTTAATAGGAAAAATAGACTCATATGATTATGTCAGTGCCAATCTGTCTGATTCCTTGAATATTCCAGCAATCGAAAATACTCGTAACTATGCCATTCCTTCTGATGACTCTCACGACAACGATAAAAATTATATTCTATATAATAAAAGTAAAAATTATTTTTTGGACAAAGAAGATGATGCTGATAAAAATAATCCCAGAAGGAATATATATTGTTTTATGAAAAATATTCAATATTTAGAAAATGCAGCAGCCAAATCAGAAATCATAAAAGCTCCTGGAGAGCAATTCCAAACTGACGAAAGTGAGTTACTTATTGAAGAACTCCCCCCTGTGGCGGAAAATGAATCCAATCTCAATTTGATGCCTGAATCATGGAAAGAATCTGAACAGGGAACACTGTCAACAAATTTCCACGGGTCTCGACTAACTTTTAGTAATAGGAAGTCAGGCATTTTCAAGAATCTTGATATAAAGTTGTCAGTCACGAGCGTAAGGGGTCAGCCCGTCTCAGACGTTGAAGTCCCCATTGAAAATCACCCGGATAATTATGAACATGGTAAAATAATACGAGATGTGAATGAGTCGGTAGCTTCTTTAGCGGAAATAAAAAGGAGACCAGCCGAGAAGGTTTATTGGGAACACCAGTACAACATCATAATAGCTCCTCGAGTTGTTATTCAACTCTTTAAGTCAAACCCCGCCTATAAGTGTGCCCAAGCTCCGAATTTCTACGAGCAGGTCAACCAATTATTCGAGATCATCGGCCAGAGGAATTCAAGCCAGAAACTGCCGTTTGAGGCTCGATCGATTCAGTCGCGATTAATCAAAATCCTGCATAAAATCAAAAGAGAACTACCCAGAAATATAAGCTACTCCGAGTGGGTGACAGCAGTGGGAAAGTATCAGCTGAACCAGATCCTCAGCTCCGAAGAAATGCGTGCCTACGAGACCTTGTGTCGTCATTTGAGGGATGATGAGAGTACCAGTAGCCACTACCCCTCGACCGAAGAGTCGAGGTTCAGGGATGCCCTGATGGGCATGATGGGCCACGAGTCGCAGCTCCTGAAAGCCTCGTCCGTAACTGGCCGGCTTCAAATACGCGCGCCACATCACCAGGAGAGTGTAGGTGAGTCCTACCTCTTGTTGACTCTGGGTCTCTTGGGTTACCTGTATCGCTCGCTGAAAGATCAGCTGAGGAGGCTTGAAAAGCGGGGAGACACTGGTGCTTACCTTATGCGAGGTTTTCGGAAGACCCTACAGACTTTCCGGGAGTTCTGCGAGCGAAGGAAGAACCACTCCTGCAGCCTTCTCCGCCTGTACTGGCAGACTCGGGAATACCAGTTGCTTCTTAAGTGGCTTCTGGAGGTGCTTGTCAGGATCAACCAGGGTCACGGCCAGGCCATCATCGTCTCCCTTTACGAAGAATCGTGCCGAAGAACTGGAGAACAGTGGAGATTACTTCAAATGTTGCTTTCGGAAGCGAGTAAACCCCTGGTTTCGAAACTAGACTGCTGGTTATCGTTGGGTCAGCTTACTGCTTCGACTAACGACGAGTTCATCATCGAGCGCAGCTTGACCTCGGGCACAGATGAATTCTGGCAGCATCGCTATCGACTATCAGCACCGTTTGTCAAATTTTTCAGTAGACAGCTCGCCGAAACGATGATCAGTGTGGGCAAAACAGTGGCCTACTCTAAGAAGTACCTGAGCCGCAATGGCGAGACTCCATTGATTAGCACAGAGATTAACCGAAAGCTGCTTCACCTGCTTACTCATTTCTACCTGCATGGGGATCAGCAACCCCTCTTCGACTTCCTTTACAAACTGCACTCGGATGTCTCTGGCAAGGTGTTGAGTTTTCTGCGGAACATAAATCCTCCACCGAAGGCCCTATTCTATCAGATGCATAATTATTTAATAGTCACAGATATGCAATTCTACAGCGAGCTTATGCAGGCACTGGAAGGTCTCCTCAGGGAGCCGGCATCTACATTCAACATTAAATTGTTCAATATCATATTAAATCAGACCCTTCCCAGGCAGATCGCCGATATATATGTAGATAAAAGCGCAGGCCAGGGATCCGAGTGCTGGTCGTGTTTTCTGATCCGAATGAAATTGCCAGACTATTGGAGAGCTCTTCTGGGGGAGGACATCAAGGAGTACGAGGCTATATACTCCGGCTTGTGGAAATTTCATTATGCCAACTATGTGCTCTCCGAAATGGTACCCCGTCGAAAAGTGCATATCCATAAGCGCACCAAAACCAAGCCTTTCGATTGCATTGATCAAGTGGACCAGCTCTTTGACACCCTATTCGGCCTTTTTCTGGATGCCATGAGTGTTTTGAAGAGTTATTTGCTAACGGAATTATTAGAACCGGCTTACAGTAAGCTGAGGATAGGCTGTGAAGAGGCCAAAACCGTCGACGATATGCTGAATGCCAATAGAACCTACCTACGCACCATAAGGCTGGGAAGCTTTCAAACGAAAGGTCTGAGGAAATGCAACATGTATTTGGAGCAACTCTATGATGGCATAATGGGCCTCGATTTCCACGAACAGAAGTTCTACAGGCTCGTGCAAAACTTTAGGGACTATTTGACCAAATACGGTGGACAGACGATTGGAAGTGGCCAGTTTCTAATACCAAGCTATGAGCTAACCAATCGAAAGCGCGAGTTTCGCTGGTCCTGTCAAAATACCATAGACGCCCTTATTAACTTAAAGGACCAATTCCACAAGGCAATGCTAGACCTCTTGTATAGCCTTCACTTGGAGGATCTAGAATCATTCAGAAAACTGGCTCAAAAGCTGGATCAGAATGGCTATTATGAGCGAATGGACCAAAGATTGCAGTTGGTGCAAAGGTTCGAGTTTAAGAGAAAGAGGGAAAGGAAGGAGGGCTTTCTAAAGAATGCACATTATAGCAAACAATAAAAGTTGTATATTGTGTGTTATGTCTTACATAATTTTATTTATATTTTTATAAGCAAATATTTATTGTTAAAGTTGGTTTTACATTCCTTATTGCATGTTATTTTTAAACTTTAAATATAATTCTTAAAAGCTGGAATCCAAGACTAAAGAAAATCCCTCTACATCTGCCGTCGTTCAAGGCATAAATGTATTATTCCACATTGACAGTCTCAATCACTTTTAACTCCATTCGAAAGTTATTATTCATTTAGCAAAGCGGATATACATACACGATATATATAAAACCCATTTCTGCCGCTTTGTCTTTATATAAATTGGATTTTAATTGAAATTTAAGAATCGACTAAGCAATGTTTGCATTGTGCAGCAACTGGGAAAGCCTTTTGTTATGCAAATGTCCTTTATTTTGTGGTCCCGTGCGAATTTGGAGCGAAGGGGGCGGCAATCCGAGTGACTGCCAGTTCGTTTAAATTAAAAATAATAATGGAAAATTTACTTTTTGGCTTAAGCTTTGTCCAGATAGAACTTCCAGCTGCTTCGAGTGGCGAACTTCTCGTCGTGTGAATTGTAATTGCTCGGCGCAAATTAAATCAAATTCGAGTCCTCACTTCTCATATTTTTATTAACAACTTATGCCATCTTATGCCATGGAAATATCTGTCCCCTCGAATCTCTGCCATTGAAATGAACAATGGCGAAAGGATGGCCCAGAGTTGAGCTCCTTTGTTATCTGACAAACACAGCTGGCAGTCATCTCAGAAGTCGTCCACATATCAGCGACGGAGCTCGGAGCTCGGAGCTCCGAGCTGGATGAATTACAAAGCACAACCGGCTTCAAAAAAGAATGTCAAGAAGATAATTGAGCCCAGGCAGCAGGCATTTAATAAACTTGATTCGGGCGATGCGACAGAGTGTCACCCCGGGGGAAGGTTGACAAGGTCCTGACGTGCGTGCGCCTGGCGAAAAAAAAAAGTTAACATGCTGACTTGCTCGACTGCTGATTAGGGAAATTAATTTCATAGGAAATTTCCCCCCTTCGGATGCGTTCTTGTTGATAAGCAAACAATTCATTTTGTGAGTTAATAAAGTGTAGAAATAAATCAAAAATCAGTAGTATAAAAAATTCTTTACTTTAACTTTAGGAGCTTTCGCCCAAATTATATATTATATATTATTTCATGGTGTATAAAAAACATTTTTGCTGGAATTTCAGTTCCTATTTTAGGTTAAACGTATTGCCAACAGGTAACAAATAAAAAATTTATTTAATTCCCTTCACATTGACCACAGTTTTTAGTAGCTTCTGTATTAATTAATGGCATAGCAATATCAGAGACATTATCTTTGACTCGTCAAGCGCATTGTGCTCCATGTCAAATTAAACTGTAAAATTTATTATTATGCCCGTTGACATGCTTGAACTGTTCTAGGCAATAAATTCCCATACAAAGTCTCCATTTTAGCTTTCAACATTTCCTCACCGCCTGCCCCCGCCTCCGACCATTGTTATTGACAATTTGTTGTCAGTTTTTCTCGCCCAAACATGAAGCAATTTATGTGGCAAGCACTGGGTCTGGGGCTTTATGAAATACTTCTCATTACTGGGGCCGGGATGTGCGGGAAACGGCCGGCGACCGATGGCTCGAACATATTTGAACTATTTTCATTTCAATTGCAAACGGTTTGCGCAGAGAAATCAATTGAATTGCCATTTCACATATGAAATGGTCATTTGTCAATGAACAACAATTGGAGGGCGTGGTCGCAGCTGGTCTCGATGGCGGATACTTGATGCTGGGAGCTCGGCGATGGGTTGACTGCCGCACAGTTATGCGGTCAGTCAAAATGGCCGCATAAATATGTCCTTTTCGTCCTGCCAACGATCTTGTGGCTCCCAGTCCTCGGGCCTCGTCACTCCCTCACCACTCTGCTTCCCCTCGTTCTGGCTAAATTGTTGGTCGTTATTAAATTTCCGCTGCGTTGAGTTCTCATTTCCGTTCCGATGGCCAATGCAGCTGGCCGTCTCTCTGAATCCTCATCGGAAGTTGCCATGTGACATAGATACTCGCATACGTGCATTATATATATATATATGGAGATATATACTTTTGGGTTTTGGCTGTGTAAACAACAAAGGGGTTGCCTTTGCCGCGCACATGCTGCGTATGCGTAATATTCGATTATTATTTTTATTATCATTTTTGAGAGCCTACACAATAATCCTCATTTATCCAGTATTTGTGGCGATCGAAAATTGATTCTACAATTGAAACGCTTGTTTTGGCTTTTTCAAAAACACATACCACTATATATGTATATATATGTATGTTTGGGTGAGCGGTTGGCTTTTTAGCCAAATTGAAACTAATTGAAATATATGGTGGCAGGCTGCGACTAGAAGGGAAAGTGGGCAAAACTTTTGCCATAAATTTCAATAAAATGGCATTTTTGGTATTTCCCTTTATTTCGCCTGTAGTTTTGTATTTGAGTGTGTGTGTGTTTGTGTGTGGCTTGTAAGTTTTATTGGCATTACGTATACGCCACCGCGCCGTGACCCCATTAATTGTTTCGTCAGCATAACTTTACATTACATTTTTGTTGCTCTTCTTTATTTTCTACTTTTCTCTATGTAATTGTTGAACTTATTATTCGATGCTTTATTTTTTTCCCTCGACTTTTAATAAAAGAACAGGCAAACAGAACTCGAACTTTACGGTGTCTATAGGATCGCCTCATTTATAAGAAATCACATACATACTTTCCCTTTCTAGTTATATTCCACTTGAAAGCATAGCTTTACATTACATTTTTGTTGATCTTTAGTATTTACTGTGATCTATATAATTTTAAACTTATTATTCAAAGCTTAACTATTTTTATTTCACGACTTTTAATAAAAGAACAGGAAAAAAGAATTTGTACTTTACGGTGTCTGAAGAATCGCCTCATTTATAAGAAATCACATACATACATACTTTCCCTTTCTATTCAAAATTTAAAATATATTTTTTAGTAAGCTTTTGAGAGCACAAAGTGTAGCTAAATATGGATTACTTTCAACATCCTTTTGAAGTTTTTGGCAACATTTTCTTTAAGCCTTATTACCTCAAAAACAACCAATTCGGTGAGAGTAATCCAACACCGGCCTTTAAAGCTAGTCATTATTTTCTTGTTACATATATTAACTTACCCGTTTAATTAGACGGAAAAGGCTTTAACAGTTTGGTGCTCCTAAAAGACCATTAAATATTATGGGTTTTAATGAAAATATAATGCAATGCCCATCAAAGGAACTTCCATTCCGCTGTCCCATGGGCCTCTTTTTATTGTTGGTCTTCCTTTGTGGCCGCCGAGAGAAATAAATAAAAGAATTATTCAAAATTATGGGCCAACTCTTGCTGGTGTCCAGCTTAACCCTTGTGTGGGCGCTTCGTCTTATTTTCCGCCTTTTTTACAATATACTTATCCCAAGTTTTTATTAAACTCAACCCAGCAGCAGCAAGGGAAAATCTTAGGAAACGCATTAAAAGGCGCTAAGTAAATATTAAAATTTCTGTCAGAGTCTTGCGTGCGAGTGAAAAGAGGCGGCTTAACCCATTTTATTATTATTATTATTATTTCTCCCCCGACTAAACAATGCGAGTTAATGGCGTCAGCCGCCGGACAATGTGGCGGTTGCTTCGGGCTGTTTATTTATGCCAGGCGCTAATGGACAGCGCGGAATTGCTAAAAGAGTTTGCTCCGGTGGATATTATTTATTACTGCCGCCATCGTCGAGAACAAAAGATGTAATATTTATTCATTTATTTATTGATTTATGGCCTGGCATTTAAATCAAAATCAAGGCGAGAATGCTGAACATTTTATCAATTTGATATGCCTATTTATTATGATGTTTGTACTTTTCACCGCTCGAGTAGCTCACCCCGCCCCGATGAAATTTATGCCTTCGCTGACCACGAAAGATTCATCTTCATTTCATCTGTCCATCCTCCGACTACAATGGCCAACCCCCGCAATGCACTTGGCGAAATACCTGTTTAGATTCTAAAACTTTGGCGTTAGCCCTTTACTTTTATTTTTAATTTATTTATAATTTCTAGATTTACAAAACTTAATTAATTGTTCATTAATTGCTTCTTTATTTGTTTATTATACATTAACACACTTTCTACAAAAATAAATGACTGTATCTTAAACAATAAAGAAAATGGAAGGGTATAAGAATACTAAGAATCATTGAATTACGTTTTTTGTAAAATCTATTAGTTTATGGTTTTCTCTGAGTGTGCTTGATTAGTTGATGACACTTTGGGCGAGGGAACGAGTCCTGGCACTACAATATATATGCCTCAATGGGTGTGTAGTTTCCCTATCCACATCTCGGCCAAGACGATATGTCTCGCTGTGCGGTGCTTGTGGCTAATTTGATAAATATGCACGCGTTTATTCAAATCAATCAGCGTCAGACGGCAACCAGCGGCGGTGGTGGCGCAGACGGAGACGGAGACAGAGGCTCTTTGAAAGGAGAGGACAAGTCATTGGCATCGTCTTCACTTCAGTTCACTTCCCGGGGCTGCGGATTATCTCCACGGCCCCCTGCTGGGTGCATCTTGTGGCATATAAATTTCAGCTGCTTTCTGCCAAGCCTCCTCCCCATATAAGTAATCATCCGCACACACACATCTCTCTTTGGAGATTTCATTAATGTGCGGTTAACTATAATGAGCCTGGTATATGGGAAAGTACACCATGGGGAGGCTTTTCGGTTAAGTTGGGCTAACTGAAATCTTTTACGTGGCAAATAGGCTAATTTATTCTAACGGCAATTGTAACTATAACCAGTTAACGTAACTTTGAATCGGTCATAGCCAGCTAAGAGTACAATTAAGATTTGAAGAGTCCCTACAATTACAATTTAAGTGACCAATAAAACTCATAAATTGTTTAAAATTAGATTAGTCGTTAATATTAATTGATAGTTTTCAATATAATAACTGGGACCATGCTTAACTTTTATTTAATGTTCTGCTTACGGATTTATTATTTGTTTAATGCAAGTATTAGGGAAGTATTGTACAATTTTTTTATAATTCAATTCTCATTAATATTTACATACATTTTTTGGGAAGTAAGTTTTCAGCAATCTTACTCTATAGCTGGCTTATAAACACTTTAAATATTTTAATGTTTATGCTAAAAAAAAATGGTCTCGTACGATCAATACGACGTTTATATATAAGTTTTAAGCTAAAATAACTGCTCCCTTATTTTAACTTCATTTGAAGGTCTGTACAATTTTTACGGTGTTTCCCCTTCAGAATTGAAAATAGAAACACAATTTGACTCTTAAATCACACTTCTCTCTGGCTCAACTGCGGTAAATGAGGACGCGTACGAGCATGCTTCTAATGAGCTCAGAAATCTTGAATGCCAACCATAGTTTACGGTATGTAAAAGCTAGCTCAGCTTAGTTTGTGTTTACCTACGAGAGGGCGGACAATCAGCATAAACCCCAAAACGCAATCAAAATGTTAAAATAAACTTAACAAATCCCGAGTAAAGTTTGTTGTTCTTTTTTCGCTGCACATTTTCTCCACCTGTCAGCGGGGAAAATTCGTTCTTCGTGTTTAGTTCGCCCACGGTTGACTTCCCTACTCCCTTTTCACCACAAACTTTACCTTATTCCCGCTGGAGAAGAGAAAAGGGTGCATGTTTCGGAGAAACGTCTTCGAAGTTGGTGGCTGCGGTGCACGCTGCGTATACGTAATAAATTTCACAATTGCCATAGGAAAACTGTCCGCAAAAGTGTAATTGTAATGTTTGCTCTCCGACCGCTTATCTCAGCCCTGTGCATGGTCTTAGTTGAAATTTCTTGTATTTGCCAAGCGCTTGGAAATGCAGGCGAGGACAGCTCCTTAATCTATGTTACACGTTTTTCGCCACCAAAAGGGTGCGTAGAGTCGCCAGTCTTATTTTCAATAGGACGCCAAGTGCTGACATAGGGGTGCATTGATGGGAAGGTTGTTTCAAGGTGTTTGCTTTGAAATTGAGTCTCTTCATTCGATTTAAACAATTCACACACGAACCGTTTTTAAGTCTCTTCAAATAAAACAATTCCTGGCTATTGCATTTTGCCCAACCTTGTCATCTCAGCGAGTCCCCTGCCGTCTCTCCCAAAAACTGTCTAATAAACGTCAGGCTTACATTTTGATATCCAATATCAATTTGCTTTAATCACGCACTCGGCGACATTCCCGACACTTGTCTCGAAGGGAATTCATTAAAATAAAGTCTCGCTGCGATAAAAGGAAAAAATGTGCTTTCTTTCAATTCATTAAACGGTAGGGAAAAGTTTCAACTGATTTTGACATGCTAAAGTGTCAAATTACATTACGTTAATTTGGATTCTTTTTAGCTCCTTGCTGCAGAATTTTTCTGTTGAAGAGCTAGCTAGCTTTACGTTACCAAACGGGAAAATATAGCATTTAAATCTATAGGCACTTAACACATGCCTGGCCGAATTTTGCTTGTAAATGTATTCCGCTGTGTATTTGGCTTTTCAGGCATAAAATTTGTTTATTCACCCCCCTACCCATACCCATACCCATCTCATATTCCTTGTTGTGCTCCGCAATTTATTTGCACAGATTCCATTTTTAATTTCCTGGCGTTTTGGAGTTTATTAAATTTTATTAGCTTACTACTTTATTGGATTTCATGCATTGGTGGTGCAGGGGGCCGCCTCGTTCAATATTGACAAAGCTTGTTTGGCTGCCTTTCATGTACGGCAAAATCAGACTGATTTCCAATCGCTTTTATTTGATTCGGACCTTGATCAACATGAGATTGAACTTTCAATAGAATTTCCAAGTTTACCATTGAACTAGCAAAAGAATTTAAAATAGCTCGGAGTACACATAGGTTGCCCCGAATAACCTTTGAGATGTAACTGACTAATTTTCGCTAATGCAAAGAAGAAGTAGGCGGTGAAGGCAGAGGCGCTGGCAGACTGGTATGGTGGCATAAAAAAAAACTAAAAAAATTTACGTTTATCCTTGAAAAGGCACTCGAAAATGCGCGCCTAATGCGCCCCTTCGGATGGCGATGATGTTGATGGCGATGGCGATGGCGATGATGATGATGATGATGCCGACGCGAAAGGCAGCTGAGCTTGAGGGACCTTAATATAGACAAGCACAAGACATGCCCCGAAAGACCCCCGACAAGACCTTCCCGGGCCCCACCCCAATCCGAGCTAAAGTGCCATCGAATTTCAATTCAATTTGCGAGGCGAGGCATTCGCTAAGGGTGCGAAAAAATTTCTATAGCATATTTTCGAGCGCCGCGTTTGACTTGAATGGAAAGGAGGAGATGGAGGACCTTCGAACGCGAAGGCGTGGTCCAGTGTATGAGTAATATTTGTGCAAAGGGTTGCCCAGAATCGCTGATATTGATAGTCGCGAGCAGAAGAATAAGTAAGTCCGCTTTGAAGGATTTAGGGTTTCTGCCCCGGCTTTCTTAGCGCCAGAATTCCTCTCCTTTTCGCCTGTTTCTCTTTATTATATCACGTTCTCAACATAAATGCGTTAAGTGGGGACTTGGGCCATGGGTTTGGCGATGGGTGGTGCTTGAAGGCGTATTTGAAAAGCGCTTAAATTCAGTTGAGCGTTTTTTCTTATTTATTTATTTTCTCGACACAAAAAAAAAAGTCTTAAGAATTGGGTACATCCTCTCGAATGTGATATGCGTGTGTGCGGGCTTTTCTCTTTGTCGGCTTAAAGCCATATGAGCCCTCGGGGCTTTCAATCGTGTTACTCTGGCAGCAATTTTGATGGCACTTGGGCCTGGTTTTAAGATATTCTCCTCTCTGCTCATATTGGCAGGACTTATCCTTAGTTTATATTATTAGCTGGCAAAGTGCGACCATGATTGAAAGGAGCTCGAGCTTGATCCCTGCCAGTACAGAAAATACGAAATAGAGAAGGGGATGGCATACATTTGGTTTTAATGGGTAAATTGAAATATTGAAAATAAGTTGTGGATTTAAATTAGTGAATATAAGCGAAAAATTCTATGATGTAATTGTTTGCTAACTTTCAATTTAATTAAAAAGGCTATGTTAATTTTATAAAACTAGACATGAAATATTAAAATGTTTTACATACATATTTATACATTTTACAGCTACCTTTATTTAACCCATTAAAAATAGTTGTGCCAACATTTATTAACCGGAATCACCAATCTTCAGCCGGACTTGCAACTTTATTATTTTATTCGCTTACTTTCAATTTCCGTGAACATTTTTCCGGTTCTACCTATATCCATGCCCTCCTTTCTATAGTGCCATCTGTTCCAGATTTATACGGGAAACTTGCGAGAAACGCGAGCAGCGCGTACTTTTCAATTTGGCCAGAGATTTTTTCGGTTTGGGGTTAGCGAAATGTGTGTTTTAGAGGCTTGGCATTAGCATGTTAGTATGCAGAAAGCTGGGCAGCTGGCCCAAAAGCCTCCCATTTCTTTTGGCTGTAGAGTAAAAACGTTTGCATTGCAGTGCGTCGTCATCTTGCGAAAAAAAACGACAAAAATACGAATTGGTGTGGTCTTGGTGTGTTTTCGACTTTTGGCATTGGAAATTTATGTTCGCCAAAAATGTGGCTTTGTTTTTGGCTACACCTTTTTAGGTTCTCTTTTCTTTTGTAAGCCTGTGTGACATATGGTCTGGAAAAAACAATTTTATAAGCCCGTTTTCATACCATGAAACGTAAGTTTTAAGGAAAATATAATTAAAACGTTATTGGACAAACTAAATAAAAGGCTACTCTCGTACTTTTTTAAGCACAGAAAAGTCAAATTTTATTATGTTCATTTCAAAAAATTGCGTAGCTCGTCAATAAAATGTAGTCGTTCCACGAAACGGAATGTGCCGCAGAGTTGTTATTGCCATCAGAGGCGGTCCAAACAAAGGCAGCCTCAGACCGAAGGGTCATCCAGGGAATTCGAACGTGGCCCTTTTGAAATCAAATACAAAGACAGCTCCAATATTATTTATTGTTTTGCTTTGTCTGCTAAGACTCAGCTTATCAGCTCCTCCTGTCGAATCGCTCAAATTGAATTCTATTTTTAAACAAAGTAAATGAAATACAAAAGTGGAATTAGAAGATAAAAGTTTAACTTTATAAGATGTCAAATCTTTTATCGAATCATTTTATTTATTGGATATTTAGTAAAATAAAATGGCAGAATATAAATATTTATTTTGATATTTTACGATATTTTTTAACGTTCCGATTTATGTGAAAGATATCGATATTTTGTTTGACATAATGTAAGTTA
>JAEIIH010013372.1:0-10813 GCA_018904745.1 Drosophila orosa
ATTACTCAACTTTTATATTATATTAAATTATAATTTAACAATTCCGAATTTCCAGAAAAAACTATGAATAAAATGTTATATGTTTTTTAAAGCTTTTATTCAATCATTTATAATTTAAAAATTCCGAATTACTAAAAAAAACTATAATTAACACTTTATATATATCAGCTTTTATTCTAGTTTTTTTCCGTCTTTACAATTTAAAGCAATTTTTTGTTTGTTGGGCAAGTGGAAAGTGTATTTTCTGGCGAACCTCTAAACGAACTAAGCCCATTTTCACATCACATTTTCCCAGCGCGTGCCGGCACACACTGTTTTTCCTTTTTTTCCTACCCCCTCCTCTCTATCTAGCCCCCCTTCTTTTATTTTTCCCCCTCTGTTGCACCACACACACACACACACACAGTCGGTGGAGTCACCCACACTTTTGGCCTCCACTCAATTATATTGCGTGCCTGTTGTCGCTTTTGTTTGTTGTCAGCGTTGCTGTTGTTGTTGTTGTTGCTGGTGGAGGCTGTGTGGCTGCAAAAGGGGGGTAGTGGGTGGTGGATGGCGAAGGCCAGGGGATTTGGCGTAAAAGGGCAGGCAGGCCTCTCTTATTGTATTTTTAGGAAATTGTTGCTAATTTTTCTGCGCATAACCAAATTGAATTTCGCAGCTGGCCAATATGGTGTGGTGGGTCTTGCACGTGCAGCAATACACACAGAGGTACCCCACTTGAAACCCCACCCACTGGTGGGGGGTTCCCCTTAGCCTCTTGCCTATGTATAATTGCCGCCATCATCATCGCGGACACTAATATGGCTTGGCTTCGCTCTGGCACTCTGGCTTGCCTATTCTTTTTTTGGTGGCTTTCTTGTTTTTGGCCAATTAACTGACTTGATGTTGGCTCTTTTTTATTTCTGTGTTTAGCGGCTAATTTGGGTAAATGTTGTCAGTGGGCACTTCTTTTATTTTATTTTTTACTTTATTTCCAGCTAATTGCCGCCCCAGACAAACGAAAGGCAACGGAACGTGCCGCGCTGAGGAACACAACAAAGCCATCAAAGAGTCTACGAAAAAGTATTGATACTACAGTGAGGGTTCTACAAAACTAACGGGTGAGAAAAAATTAATTTGAGAAGATTTTACCTACTTAAATAGAGGTTTTGTAGTAAAAAGTAGAACCAACAACATGCAAGACCTGATGTTTTCGTACCGATTGCCTTTTTATGTCTGAGAAATAAGCTGAAACTAATTAGAGTTAATAAAAAATATAAAACCATATTTAAAACCTTTAAATGAAGAGCCTATTTTCCAGAAAAAAATATTTATGAGACTCCAAAGTTATGGAAAATTGTACTAACAATCTATTGAGTAAATATATTTACTCAAACCAATTTTAGAATTAAATGTATTTAGGAAACTCTCAGTATTTGTACTCAAACCAATTTTAGAATTAAATGTATTTAGGAAACTCTTAGTATTCTCACTTAAGCAAGCTAGACTGTTATCCTCCGCCCTTCCATGCCATGTTTTTTTTCTCGATCCATCAACTTGTATAACTTGAAAAAAAGCTTTTTAAAGTCACAACTTTTTAGAGGGGAAAACTTTGGCCGCTGTGTAGCATAGTTCCATTTTTTTTTCCAACCGGCTATTTCCGGCTGCAACTTCTCGGTTCTCTCTCTCTCTTTGGTTCCATCAATAGTTTTTTAATAATTAAAATTGCGCCAAAGCAATTAATTTTAAATTTTAAAAAGGTTACCCACCCCATGCTACCCTTAGAGAGCCAGCAGGGAGCCTGGCAGCGAGTGAAACTGAGGCTGACTGCGGTTAGAAAATGTGAAAATATGGAGACATGGAGCCAATGTCTGGCGAATGTCACTTGAAAAATTTAAAAGCACCGCCGCAGAGCCCGCGGGGGTGGCTGGTTAAGAGGGGTGCTAGGTGGGCGGTCGCGCAATGGGGCGTATGCTCGATGTTGGCAAAGGCGAAACTTAATTAATTTGAGTAACTTGGCAGTCGTCCGATCTGGATGGCCTCCATTTTCCACCTCCACCGCCGCTGCCACCCGTGGGCGTCTTTGCGCGGAACTTTGGGTGTGGCATGAATTCTTAATAACTGCTGGGCAAAAGGGGGCGTGCCTGCCGCAGAAATACAACAAAAAGCCAGGGGGAAGAGGGGTGAAAAGAGAGGGGAGGCACACGGGAAAATACTGCAACCGCCCCTCATTTTAATAAAAGGGTTTTCCGAAAGAAAGAAATTACTGAAACTGACTATGTCAACATAATTAACTTTGAAGTGAGTAGAAGGGGGACTCCGAGTGCGGGAGAAGGGGTAAAAGCTGGCCAACACACACATATGGATGGGATGCCATGCAGTTGCCAAAAAAAAATAAAAAAGCGCGGCAAATGGCGTCGAGTGTTTCTCATAATTAATTTTAATGTGTTTTTTAGCGCCTTGCCAGCGCCTGCAAACCGAGTTACAGAGGCCATTTGGCCACCTTTTTTTTTTGGCACAAAAAAGCAGAATCTGAAAGCAGCTGCAGGGAAGCCTTTTTACCTGACACAGGTGAGTGCATCCATAAGATATTCATAGCTGCACTCTAAATGTTCTCTTTTTCCTTTGCTCTGTTTGGAATAAGAAACCCATCTCTTTCACTTAACTTTTATTCATTGATTCGTTTCAGCTTTAGCAGCTTCAGCAATTTAAAAATCTTTTTTGGCCATATCAATTTACCTGTTTTACCCAACTTTTTGATTGCCCAATTGGCCAACAAGAATGAGCCGAAGCCTCCCAAAAAAAAAATAAAGACAAAAGCAAGCTGGAAGTTTAAACAGATGTGGCAGAACCACATGTGTCTGCCTGGCTGCCTGGCTGCCTGGCTGGCTGACTAGCTTCTCTTGGCCAAAGGCCACTCGGAATTGGCCCAGAGACTCCACTCTCTCTCTCTCTCGACTCCTCTCTAGCCATGCAGCTAAAGCTAATGTGCAACAAAATAAATGGAGAGACTGACAGCTCACTCGGTCAGCGGGAAATCGGGGCAGGGTCCAGAGAATGGCTATTCTTTGGGGCAAAACGTTGACGACGATGACTTTTAAATTGTTTTATTGAGGTGCCAGGCCAGTATGTGTGTCGGTGTTGCTGTTGGGTTGGTCAAAAAGTTTAGCAAGTGCAAAATAAATGGCCAAGGAAGACCATTTTACAGAGTTCAAGAAGCTGCTGGTTTTTTGTTGGCTTTTTAAGTTTTGTGCAGAAATAAAGCAAATATTTGTGGGTTATATGCATAAAATTAATTTTAAAGAGTATTAGCAGAGACCAGAGGGTTGTGGTTTTTTTGTTTAAATACGCTTCAAGACTGTTTACGTTTTTACAGGACAGATAGCCTTCTCTTTGTTATTATTATTATGTAAACTTAATTCCCTATAGCTAAACGCTTTCTTATTATGAAATTCCCTTCATTACCCTTTTTAAAGACAATTTTAAAGGTTACATATCCGTGTCCTTTCTTGGTTTTGTGCCCTGTCACCGAAATGGCGTTAAACTCCTGCCCAATGCCCCTAAGTAGCATTCACAGCCCGGGAGCAGCCTCAATATGGCGCGCTGACATGTCCAGCATGTTAGACCATCGCTCCCTGGCTCCCTGCCTGCCAAAAAAAAAAAAAAACTCATAAAATGTCGCCCCGGAAAAACTGGGACTCTAAGCCCCTGTCAGCTAAGAGGAAAATCCAGGAAGAGGAGCGAGAGCAGGGACTGTGGTCCTTCCCAGTTGCAACATCATCGTCATGACCTCCGGCTCCATCTGAAGCTCGAAGTGAAGCAATTTACGTGTCATGGGTGCGTTGGAAAGTTAATGCTCTCCGCTCTCGCAGATTAAAAGCAGAACATGCGAGCGGAACCACGAACTCAGGTGGGGAAGCCGCCCAGGTGAGAGGCAGAGTCCCTTTTCCGGCTGTGTCATATTAGCACAACATATTTGTGTCCAGGCCAGGAAGTTCGCATGCCGGGCCCGGGTTTTGTGATAGTTTCGCTCAATGGAAAAGTTTATCCTTGCCGCAGATATATGTACACAGAAATCCAGATATAGATAAGGGAAAACACAATTAATTATTTAGACCTGCGGCATTTTCAATTACCCAAGGCTGCTGCTGCTGCTGCTGTGTTTGTTTACAAATAGAACTGTAACGAAAAGCACAATCGATTCGTTTTTTCAATTAAATTCAGCATTTCATTCGGCGCTCATCAGGAGGCAGGTCGCAGGACGCAGGAGTCGTGAGGCTTCTTCTATTGGCTCTTCCTTTGGCAACCAGGAAATGGTTATTGAAATTGTTTCGAACATTTTACGCCTTCAGTTTGCCGCCGAAATTGGATGAGAACGGGAGGTCGGTCATTCGATTCTATTGCCGAGGGGGCGCCGCGCAGCATCAGCCTCTGCTTTTTTCCCTTTGTAAGTATTTTATTGGCAGCTCAACTTTGTCACGTGTCAATATGGGGGCGAGATGGAGGTGGAGATGAAGATGGGTCCGGAATAACAGCAGGAGGAGCAGGCAGCTCATTTAAATTTTAATTTTAGTCTAGGTCTCTGGATGTACGCCCACGATGTGCCTTTCGGCAGGACAAAGTTTTCGGGGGGCATTGACAGTTGCGTTGCGTAAAAGTTTCTGCGGAATTCCCATTATATTTCAAAAGCTTTTCCGGTTGACTTTTTGGCCGGCGAGTCATGAATTCGTTTCGGTTGAGCTTTGATTGAATAACTGAATGATTTTCATCAGCGGAAAATGCTGGCAAAAGTTTTCTTTGAAAACTAGTGGGATTTGATCGTGGGAGAGAATTTAGTTTTTATTATTATACATTTTGATGACTATTTTGAATTCTAATGGAAAGGGAAAAGTATTTGTGTAGGCCTGATTTCTGTTGTTCATTCTGATTATTTCTTCTGTGTTCATTTTTCCTTTGTTCATCCTCTCGTTGTTCACTCTCCAATGTTCACTGCCTTTTTATTCATTCTATCATTGTTTATTGTAAGCCCTTCCATAGAAAATGTGAATGCTATGTTTTAAACTACGCTTTTTCATTACAAAGTTTTTATATTATTCACAGTGCTTCCATCTGTATAAATGCCAATCATCAAATACTCCACAAATCACCAAAACTGATGCCCCAAGCACGGCTTTCATTAGGATAACTGCCCGGGGAACTTTTCATATTTATTTATTGCCTCCTGGCACACATTCTGTCTGTCTCTCTGTCGCAAAAAAATAAAGCATCTTTAATCGATTTATGAATTGTTGAACATGTCCAGAGCCTCAATATAAACTGCAATATATTGATGCATTGATTGCATTGAGCGAAGCGCCCCCAAACAGGGCCAAACAATGAACCCAATTTCATTTAAATCGCATAAATTCAAATAAATAACAGAGGCAAACCTGAAATGGAAGCTGGGAGCGAGGGTGCCGAGATTGGGGAGACAAAGATTTAATAAAATGACACAAAAACACGCCGAGCAAACATAAAAATCAATAAACAATAAAGTTGATTTATGCGTCAAAGTGTCAATTGGCAGTAGCCGTTCGTTCTCGTTCTCGTTCTCCCTTTTATCGACGCTTTTTACCCCTCGATGACGCTTTGTTCAGCCATGGCATCCATGGCGTATGCGTAATTGCATTTGACAGTACAGTGCTGCAGCCATGAGAGTCGGCCTGAAACGCATTTAAGTGCTTCATTCGATATTCCGATGAGGCTACTGCCACGCCCACGCCCACTGCCACTACTGAAGCCCCTCTTGCGCCGCCCTTTTCCGCATTTGCCATTTTATTTCGAAATATTTTCCGCCATCCCCATGAATGATTGAGAAATATGCTTTTGATTTTATTCCCATTGACCGACCGAACAGTTGCAGTTCGTGTTGCACTTATTGTTGCAGTTGCAGCTTTGACAACCAAAGGGGAGGGAAATTCAAGGGAGACGCCTAGCTGCGGCTCCTCCACAATTCATCTGTCAACCAAATCAATTTTGTGGCTTCAGCCATTTATCTTTGTTAGCGCTCAATTGACGCAACAGCCGCTGCCACTGCGGCTGCCACAGATACTGATTCTCATTCCCAGTCTGGATCGGCGGCAGCTAGCTATGTATACCCTATCGCTTTCGATTTGGGCCAGTGACTAATTGAGCCGACTGATTGGAATTTAATTGGGTTTTGCCGCCGCCGTCAGTTGCATTCGCATAAATATTCCATGCGAAACACTCGATGGATATATGTACAAATATGGAAATGAGCTGGACAAATATCGGGTTCAATTTGGTGTAAATTTGCCCAAGGGCACAGAAATATAATCGGTCTGATGAACGCCAATGAGGCACTTGTCCGAAATGGAGCTTTGTGCTGTGGTAACAAGGGGTTTTGGTAGTACAAAAACCCGAAATCCAAAGCCAGATCAAAGCTGGTAATTGAATTTGTCAGGAAATTTATCATGTTGCGAAAGTGAATTTATATATTGTGATATTTAGATGCATTTTGCAGTTACAAATTGGTTCTGTATCATATTTATCTTGACTAGTTGTGATCTTCCTATTTTCACACATGTTTTAAGCATAAAAAAGGATCCATTCCCTCTGTTTATAAGCTCATCTTCCGGACATTCTCATCTCCACTCATCCGGGGGACTCAAGAGCTTTCCTTTCGCTTTTCCCCTGTTTGTCCATTGTCCACGTAATCAGCTCAAGAGCGATTATCTCTGTGCCTTGACTCTCCGCCAACTCGCTGGGTTCGGTCTGCCAATAGAAGGGGAGTCGCCGTACGCCATTCGCCGTTTGCCGCTTGCCATTTGCCGTTCGCATTTTCCAGCCCAAAACTGCAATTCATCAACTCAAATCGGTGGAGACGGCAGCCCGCTGATCCACACGTCTAAGTCTCCTGGCGGCAGTTTGCCTTTGCCACCCACAGTGGCCACAAGTCAACGAGGTGATTTGCATGCAGCCACGGTTCGTGGGAGGGGGTTCCCCAGGCTCAACGGGGGTTCCAGGGAGCCGGATTAGACGCGACACTGATTGGAACCGTGACCAGAGTTGTCAGCGTGATGGGCACGAAAAAGTAGACACGGGAGCATGCTTTAAAGAGGGGTCTGGCCACACTCTGTTAGTTTTTTAGATTTATTATTTAATATTTTATATATTGCAATGGTTTTAGCTTTTTCTTGGGCTTTGATTTTGCCACAAGTACTCTGTACCATTTAATACAATTATTAAATCTTGTAAAGTGAACCAAACCTCCTTACAAATTGTTATATTTATTATTTTCCTACATTTGGAACCACATTTTTAACTGCAAAATTAAAGCCAGTTGAGCATAAGGCTCTTACAGCACTTGAAACTTATAGAGCGGCTTAACCAACTACATACTGGAATAAACAGTAAAAGTCTTGTGCGTAAAATGGGCAGGGACCACTTCACTGCTGCTCCACTTTTGCTGCTGCTGCTGGTCCCCCCTGCCACAGAAAAACCCAATCCCGATACCAATCCCAATCCATTCTCAACCCATTTCCATTTCGGGGACGGTACCCATCCGCATGCGTTACGCAAATTGAATTCGTTGGCTGAAAATTTATGCAACGTCGCGTCGTCCAAGAGAATACATACAGCATCGGGGGGAGCATGGCACAAAGTACAAATGGGGGGCATTTGGAGGGACCTTCGCCGAATGCCGTGCCGGTATATATGTATATATGCATGTACATTTGGACAATGTACTTGGCCCCCATCGTCCGATATCGGCAGAGTTGCATTCGGAGGAGCCAGCCACTGCATGTAACACTGGCAACAGCTACTGAGAAATTTATGCTTTGTTTTGCCTTGGCGATACATGGAACATCAATTCTCGTTAACTTTTCATGCACGACTGGCCGATGGAACACGAAATGGATATGCATTCTCAGTTCTTTGCATAGCCACTCGACCCATGCAGCAGCAGCAACAAAAAAATGGAAAAAGTGCAGAAGCTGAAATATAAATATGCACAATTGCTATTTAAATTAATAATAATCTAAATCGAAGTGGATTTCTATTAAGGAGCTGTGTGGGAGGTCGAAAAACCATGCCTACAACTTTGCATTATTTAATTTCCATTAAAATTCAGGCATTGCAAAATATAGTTGGTTATTATAATATTTAATTTATGATATATTTAATGGTTTAAAATGCAAGAGAGAGGAAGATGTATCTAGATTAAAGAAGTATTGCAACTTTCATATTTTCAGCTAATACAACTTGCTTATTTTTCACAACTTTATCTACCTTTCTACCTACAAAAACTAATCAAAAAACCAAAACCTTCTATTGGAATACCATTTGTCTTTGATCACTCAATTTAACTCATTTAATTTCTTGATTTTCCAAAACACTTTGTGGTCACATACGGCAATTGTTTCTGTTGGATTTTTCCTATTTTTTTTTTTTTTACCCAGACTTTACGCACAATTGAGCATTAAACACGGCCGACTTGTTAGGAGCATAAACCACAAATTCGTTTTATTAACTCACAGAGGAAGGGACGGGGACATATAAAACATTTTTTGTTTCTGTATTTTTTGGTATGCATGAAAATGGAGAAAATTATGTGGGGGAGAGGGAAAAATATATGCAAAACGTCCTGACCTGACCTTCGTGACAAAGAGCACAACGGCGACAAGTCACAACAATTGCCTTGGCCATTCAATAAAAATGTAAATTAACTTATCAATTACAACGCCCAAGAACAACAATAAACTGGGGGCGGACCCGCTGCTAGGCACGTGCTATAAGGACACAGCCTACACATACATATATTTCCTGGCCGGAGAATAAAAAAAAAGAAAGTAGAGTCGGGTCCAATCTTGTGGCCACTTCTCCGGCCGGAGTTCCTTTTCGCTCTCGTAACGGTTTTCTTATGCAAATTGCCAACGCTAAAATATTCCAGCCTCATAATTTTTATTTCCGTTATTCGAGTTTCAAGATTGTATTGCATACTTGTTGGCGCATCGCACCAGGACAAAAGGAAGAGAGCTCTCCCGCGCCTTTTGGGAAATTTGCCTTGCTAATATGGCCAAAAAAGGAGCCTGGGAGTCCGCCTGAGTGTCTGCCAGGTTGTCTGGCAGCGGCTGCTCTCATTCCTTTTTTCCTGCCCCCTCGGTTCCTGAGGCAATCTTCCATCTAGAAAGTGGCCGAGTGGGCGGTTCCCAAGATATCGTGGACATAAATGACATAAGTTACGACTGCCTGGATCTGATAATATCACAATTTAGAGAGTGGGCGAGCGCCAAAGTTCAATGTGACCGGCCGGCCGGGGGCCACTATCAACTTAAGTGATTGTAATGGACCACACAAAGCAGGCAGAACTGTAAATAGGATCGAAGAAGGGCCTGCCTCTGTTTCCACTAGGATATGAAAGGAGACTTTCCTGGTGAAGTGATGGAAAGCCTACCAGCACTGGGAAAAATCTTCAAGGGTTACAAAGCCTCGTCTGTCCATTTAATTATATAATGTTAGTCTTAGTTAGCCTTAGTTAGGCTGCAAATTGGAATAGAGTTAAAAATAAGCTTTATTTTGTTACAATTGTTTATTAATCTTATGAAATACTGCATAAACTGCACTATTTTCTCTGCCTGTTCACTTTTGACACCTTCATAGGCTGGCAGCTTTCGAAAGAATGCATCGCAACCTGGCCGAGATTTGCACATCACTCGAGATTTGCCTCCCACAGAATTTTCACACACTGAGAGCTAGAATTACAGCTCTTCCTGCTCCTCTCTCCCCGATTTTCCCGACTCGGTCTAGAATTGAAGCATCACATAATCAGAGGTGAGAGGAACTGAGGCGAAGTGCAAGGCGGGCACGGAAGTGGTCAGTGGGCAGAGTCAGGAACCATGATGATGATGAGGGGTTTGGCCTGGTCATGCAAGCCGCATTTTCGCATTCACACCGCTCTCCCTTGGTCGCTTGCTTTTCCAGCAAGTCAGACAAATTATGACCACGATTTTCTTCTTCGGGGAAATATAGGAGCCAAGCTCCTGTGCCTGCCTGCCTGCCTGCCTTCCTTGCCTGCCGGCCATGCGATAAGCATTTGCGTGATTAATGAAATTCGATGCCCGTTCCCTCCTCGTCGTCGTGTTGAGGAAAAGAGTTGCGAAAGGCAACCGGACCGAACCTTTCCATAAATAAACAATTAGGCCTTTGCCACCCGCAATTCCACTTCGCAATCCTGACTTACTGGCTCACAATGGGCGGTCTTTTCCGCTTTCCCGCTTTTCCTCGCCCAATTAGAACTCGTGAGCGGGCACGCTTTGCCCATTTGAATTTATATTGAAATTTAATTTAATTAATAGAGCGACTGGCGAGGGAGTTGGAGTCGCAGGCGGAGTAACAGGCGAAGTCGCAGTCGGAGTCCAAGTCTTGCAGTCTCACCCACCAGGTGTTGTATCCATTTCCCATTTTCCTTTTGGCCGCCTATCGCAGCGGGAAGTGTCAAACAGTCAACTCAATAACTGTTTATTTAAGTCGCTTGGCACATTTCCAATTTCGGCATTTTTCCAGCGAATGTGCAATGTGTGTTGAGTCAGTTTTTTAGCCAACTTGCTCTATATAGTCGTATATTGTGGCTTAGCAGATTGGCAAAAGTAGATTTGCATTTTCTATCTCAATTGGCGGTTTTGCATTTCATTAGCCAGATCCCCGCGCGCCTTGGGTTAACTCTGCATATTTATTGGTCCATAAAAAAGAGTCTTAGGTCGTGGGGATTATTGATTTTAATGATATTTTGTGAGTTTTTTGGGTAATATTTTATGTCATTAAATATAATAGC
>JAEIIH010013373.1:0-10816 GCA_018904745.1 Drosophila orosa
TTTTTTTTTAAGAATGCACAAAAGCTCAAAAGCAGATTTTTTTTTTTTTATCAGTGTACAGGCTATGATTTCAGTTATTTTGTAAAAATATATTGCAGTTTGCAATTTTATGAAGGTATATTACGGCAAAAATGCAAGTGAAATAATGGAAAATAAAACATTTAAACCAGGTACAAAAGTATATTTTTAGATATCACATTTTTCATTGGCAATCCTTGAATTTACTTCATTATTTTCGCTTCCGTTTTGCTGACTCCCTCAGGTCCCTGGGGGAGACCAAAGAGAGGAGTGGAGTAAACTGCAGGGAGCACTTGAGAACTTGGCTAAATGAAAGGAAACAAGAGGCAGCCATCAGCGTCTGTTTGCTCGGTTGTCTTAACCGCCGAGCAGCGCTAAAAAGCATTTACACTTTTCAGTTAACTTGCAATGGCTGCGTGCAAAATAAATAAATACTTTGCCAACTTTTCAAAACAGCTCGCAAATTGAACTGAAGCTGGGACTGGGTGCTGGCAGAATTACAACTTATTTGGCATTTGCACCTTTAACTGTGGCCCATCCGGTGGCCGGTGTTTTGTTTTCCCGCTGTGCTGGCCACAAAAAAAAAAGAGCCCTGCCCTACCAAATGAAATTAGTGTCAAAAGGCTGCTTCTGCAAGTGCTGCATGGCTCGTCAAATCCGTTTCCGTGGCAAATGGCGAGGACTCGATGGATAGCGACAGACAGGCGACAAGCCCGGGCCAAAGCATCGGCTTGGTTCCTCGTCCCTGGTCCTACTCCTCCTCCGGCTTTGGCTGCCCAAAAGTGGGCGTAATCGCTGGCATCGTATGGCTCTGCCAATGCTCCCGGCTGTCTGTAGCAACCAACAACCAACAGAGACGGCCAACCTACAACCAACAACTAGCAACCGGCAACAGCTATATACACAACTACAGGCATGATTTTACTATGGTCCAAGGCTTACACAGGAAAATACTAAAATTTTATACAAAATTTGGTAATTTTCTCTTTTAAATATGATTTTAAAAGTCTCGAAAATTAGAATTAGTCATTAAAAATAGTCCTCAAAAGTTTCTTTATATAAAATAAATTTAATTACAATTTCGTTACAAGGTATTTCTCACTTACTATATATTTAATATAGCTAAATGGCAATTAATTATGCAAATAATATTTACAAAATTGAAAAAGGGTTAAAATCAATTTAATATTTTAAGAAATGCCATTAATTAAGTCAAATTGCAAGGCAAAAATATATTTTTTTCTCTATAGACTGAATACGGTGCCTTCTGTTAGACACCATAAAGGATTGCGAATTACTCTCAAAATGTGATTTTCTGTGGCAAGTGGATTAAAACCCACCTTAGTGTTCCCCAATACTATCAGAACCAAATGATCTCCATTTTGTTCGGTGTACTTTGTGCCCAGGCTGTTGTTGTTTCTTGTTGCCAATGCCTTTTAAGTTGATTATGGGCCGAAAAAAAAATCAACAAAAAAACAATATAAGGGACAGAGGAGAGCTGAGGAAAAAAGCGGCGCCGTTGTGCTGAATGAAATTGATGAAGTAGTTTCAAAAGCTGCTACTGCTGCTGCTGCTGCTGCTTGGAAGGGAAAAAACCCTTCCTGACCAAGGTAAATAAGCCCTGTTTTTGCCTTCTGCTCTTTGCAACTTGTTTGCTGCTAAGTTTTTGCTTGGAAGGTCCGCGCTTTCACCTGCAAATTGAATGGGATTTCGGGCTGCAGCAGCCTGCGAATGCAACGAAGTAAGGGAAGAGCTAGTTGTGGAAGTGGAAGTGGTAAGCAAGTGCAATGCCCTGAACAAGGACAATGGAGAGCATGAACTCAAATGCATTGTGGACTCCCAAATGGAGTTCGGCGGTGAGCCTTTAAATTGCGGCCTCGGCCTCGGCCTGCGCTTTGATTAACTTCAATCAGCGCCGGGGAATCGCTTTCAAAATTAAAATTTATTGCCAATTTGCGGCAAATTCGATTAAGCTTAGGCTCTTCTCCCTTTGCGTGGTCCAAAGCAAAGCAGGAAAAACACTCAGCTGGACATGGACATGGAGCAGGAAGGAAGTCTGGGCATTTAAATCCAATATGTAAATGAAAAGAGGACGAGAAATGAGAGGCGAGAGACGAGTGGGAGCAGGCAGCAGCCAGCAGGATCTGAAGCACCAGGCAGGCCTGACAGGCGAATCCCCACTCCCGCCATGAAACTGTTGAAAAGCTGTTGAAGTTTATTGGAAAAATATTCAAATCACGTGGGTGGTCTCAGCTCATCGCCCCGGCAACGCCGGCTTCCTCCTGGCTGTGTGATAAAAATGGCCAAGAAATTACTTATAGATTGAATGAAATCGTCAGGACCTCAGACCAGGTTCACTGTCTCTGGCTTAGCCATTGCTCCGCTCTGGTTTTCTTTTGGCCTGCAACATTTTTGATCAATTTAAATGCCGGGCTAAGACAATAAAAAGTCCTATTGGGCCGGCTTAGCTGGGGATTTCCAGAAGCCGTAGCCAGCGGAGCCTCCCATGGCATTTGCTTTATTTTTGGCCTAGATAAGCATGCAATTAAAATTGAAGTCAGGCCAGACCAGGCCAGGACAGGACAGGCCAGGCCGCTGGCTAAATGGCAAATGGCGAAATGATGTACCGACCCGTCCTGGGCGGTCTTCAAAAAAACTTATCTAATAAGTGTCAGTCGGCCAACGTGGCGAAAACATCGTGCTGCGGCGAAAAGTTTCACTTTCACTTTCACATTTTGGGGTTGACCCCCGCCCAGGACTTTTGTCACTTTGTCCTGGAAGGGGAGCCCGAGACGGAGCCAGAGCCGGAAAATCAATGCCTATAAATTGCTTGACGCCTGTGCTCACGCTTATTTATAGCATAGGGATTTATGTTCGGCATATTTATTTATGAACAACAATTTGCCGGCTGCTTTAAGGCTCATTGATGCTGGAAGCGGTATGCTAGAGAGAGTCGTAAATTAGCTGCTGCCCTTGCAGCAACAAATGTAAATAGTTCAATAACAGTGGCGACCCTCAATAACAATAACAGGCTGCAGGGCCCAAGACCCAGAATCCAGGACACAGGACCGTCTGTCGAGGGCAGCAATAACAAGTTGACATGTTTTATTTATGGAGCAAACGTAGACGCCGACAAACGACATCGAAAGTAGCTGTTAAAATTGTTTTAATTTGCTGTTCGCAGTCGAATACACAGCTGAGGAAGAACACGCAACGCACAAGGACAACGGCAACGACAATGACAGGAGTGGTAACAACAACAAGCAATCATCAAATAAAAGCCCAGACTGAAGGTCAACTAGGATGCGATTGGGTCGGCAGAGCCAAAGGCAAACATTTAGGCTATAGAAAAGGTACATGGACAGAAAAATTAATAACCCCGGTTATACAATATAGAGAACCCTAGAGGCATGTGTCCTGCCTGATTGACATCCATAAAAGACATACAATGCTTGACAATTAAAGATAAGCGACATTGACATTGTTATTGGTAACATTTTAGCGGGAAATAATAATAAGTGGTATTGGCTTACAAGATATATATTTAATATGTTCAGTAATACTAATGTGATACCAATATTTCTGAAAATTAATTGTTCTAACAAGCACACAATCCATAAGCATACAATCATAATTTTATGATTTCTTTTGCAAATTTACTTACCCCTGGCAAGTGACCAGCACTGACATGCTTACGGGGACGAAAACAAACAAGCAAACAAACAAGGGTGCAAATGAGTGGCAATGTCCTGTCCCTCTGGTGGTCGCTGCCACTCACGTCATCCTTGTTGTTGGCTGTGCTGTATGCTATATGCTGTCTGCTCCTCGTTGGCTGGTTAAGTGACCAAATCGAGTACCAAATGGCCAAGCGTCTGCTCAACCCGATGTAATAATTCAATTGTGCACAGAGGCAGCGAACCGGAGCGGAGCTGGGAGGAGCCACTGCCCCAAGATTGATGGCGTGCATTGAGACTTGCTTTTGGCGACATTTGTGTGACGTGTTGCCAGCGTCTTTGCTGAATTATGTACGGATATGTGTGTATGCGTGTGTGTGCCCTGCGAGGCGCAAATGTTCAAGCTGAAAACTTTGCCAACTTCGGAAAACAAGGAGAACAAAAAAATAACAAAAAAGAAATAGAAAAAATAGAAAAGGCAGCAGAGAGAAGCACGTGAAGAAGAAAAGCCAATGCTTTCAGTGGATTTAAGTTGGCTTTGAGCACAGGCACAGGCATCGTCATCTAGTCATATACTCGCTGCCAGATAAGCATTTATACGCATTAAAGCGACAGCCAACTTTTGACCAACTTTTCCTCTTGGCAAAGTTATCAAAAATTCCACTTGCGCAGTGAATCAAGTGCCATTTACTGATTGTGCCACGGTGCGGCGGTACGAAGGACCTCCTAATCCGCTTCGCATTTTATCAGCGCTGTGACAGTGGCTCAGCTTCGCTGTGTGTGAGTAGGGGGAGTAAGGGTGTACGGGTGTACGGGTGTACGGGTGTACGGGTGTACGGGTGTACGGGTGTACGGATGTGTGTGCACGCGCATTCATAAGTTGGCCCTATCCTGAGCCTGAGCCTGGCCTGAAGCGCTTTTAGGCCCTCTTGGCGCAACCGAAATTCTAGTGGCCAGGATGAGTAGAAGCAGGGGCCAGGGGTCGTGTTAAATCGACGCCTAATGCCACATCTAAGCCCTTAACTAGGACATTGACAGTTGTCGCTGGGGAGCTAAGGAACTCTGAGGGGACTGGCCTGAATGCCGGGCATAATGAATTAATCGAAGGCTAGACACGCAGTTACATCTCAGCCACGACCTCCAACTGACACTAAAACTATTTGGGGGAAAAGTAGGCACTTAAAAAAATATATACAAATTTAAGGAGACAATTATAGAAAACTCAAGAAACTCTACATAAGATAAAATAATTATATTTGAAGACAAATATTAACTAAATAATTCATTTATCTTGCTAAAGAACCCGTAAATATCTTAATTTATTTCTTCAACTCATTAATAGATTTTCCTTTAGTGTATTCACGTTTTATCTGACCTGCTTTGGGGCTTTTCTTTAATGTGGAATCTTATTTAAAATTAATTAGAAACGCATTAAAGGGGCTTTTGGTTAGACGTGATTGTGGGATTAACAGATTCAATTCAGTGCAGAGCCTGGCCGAAAGTTTCCCGAAAAAGTGATTATTCAACACATTTTGCAGCCAGTTTTTGGTGTATTTTCCATAGCAAATATGCAGATATGGCAGAAGGCCAGTGAGATATGCTCGGAAATATGCTTTCTGGGCAGTCAACAGGCATTGCGCATACGTCGTGTGGGGAATGGCATGAACGAACGCAGAACGCAGACCAGAAATAACAAGCGATTTTTGGGGCAAAATCAAAAATCAAGTCATTGCTTTGAACTACGGCAAACATGGGACCGAACCAGGAACAGGACCAGGACCAGGAGACCAGAGGCTCGGAGCGTACACCAAGATAGGGGAAAAGTACGGAGAGTACGTACATACGTACGAGGCTAAACATTTCCTCAATTTATTGGTGAAATACGATTTGTGCCAAGAGACTTTTACGGACTGGCTGCTGAGCTCTGCCGTACTGTGCTGCTGCTCCAGATGCTTTTTGAGGCATCAGGGCATTTTATGCAAATGTGGCAAGTTTATGGTTTTGTGCTGGCAACGGTGCCGCTGCAAGTGCATGTTCTCTACGCAATCCAAGCATATGACTTTTAAGTGAACTGTGGTCATCATTACACCGAAAGGCCCTTCCATCAGATGTACGTACTATATATATGTAAGTATATATTTCTCAGATGTGAGGAGGTAGCGAAAAAGTATTGCATAAACAGGACTGGACACAAAATGTAGGCTAGGGCGAGCAAGTGACAGTGACGGGTCGACAGGAGGCAATAAGGAGCCGGGCGATGGCAGGACTTCGGGGGGTACAAGTAACAGAAAGGGAATTCATGTAAATTCAGTTGAGTTAACAATTGCAATTTTTGCAATGGATTGGTGCTGCCTTTCTTGTGCCATTCGCAGACTCTCTATCTCTCTGGTATGTTTTGTGCACTCGAAGCATTGTTGGCTTTCTGCTGCCTTGTGCCCCTGCCTCCTGCATATTGACAGATAAATCAATCAAAGTTGTATGCTGAATATGTAGAATGTTGCAAGTGGAAGTCGGCTTTCGGCTTTCGGCTTTCGGCTTTCTGCTCTCGATTGTGGCATTTGGTGCTGCTGGTGCTTTGCATAGCATGTACATTGTATAGTCAAAGATTTTCAATTAAAACTCTATGTTTTCCGACTGCCAAACAATAACAAAAATGACTAAATTATCCCCAGGCACATTGCCTTGGCTTACATGCTGCTGCTGCTGCTCGTATCTTTGGCAGCAGCTCTTAGATAATCGAAAAACTTTTCCCCCACTTTTCCCCCTATTTTGCTTTGAGGGGATTTTCCTCAACTATTTGGGTGCGTTAAAAAACGATATCCGATCCGCTCGAAGCCGTTTTTAGAAGCGCCATTAGTGGCTCAAGCTGAAGCTATTAAAACCGGAAAGTCAAAAAGCAAAATTCATCCCTTTAACGTGCAACTTTTAGGCCATAATTAATCATTTCTTGTGGCATTTCGTGAGTGTAAGTGAGACTCTGTGTGTGTGAGTGTTCGGAAAGTTGAAACTAAAAAATCGGCATTGGCTTGGGCATCAATTATAATTAGCTGGCAGGCCTTAATTATACAATTGGTGGGCTCGTTGCGGTTCGCGGGGCGGAGGCCGAAGGACGGAGGACGGAGGGCGGTAAGGAGTTGGCCCAACTATGGCTGATTGCCAATAATCAAGTATACGCCGCGTGGCGCCGGGGACAAAGTTTTAAAAGCTGCGTGATTTGCGTTTTACGCTTTTAGTTCACAATTTGTCTTCTATTGACGTTGGATATTGCGCATTTTAAACAATTTACGGGGGTATCAATATTTGCCGAATGTGTTTTGAATATCAAATGAGCTCTGAAACGGAACGGAATGCCGCCCGGGTTGGTCGCAAGCCCTTTCACTCTGTTCGGTTCAATTCAGTTGGGTTTGGTTCGGTTTGGTTTGGTTTACTTCACTTTGGTTCAGTTCGGTTCAGTTCCCTGTCCCTGTAAATTCATTAAAAATTTGCTGCCACACGGCGAACACAAAACACAAATCCGCAGCGCAAATACAAATTTTGCGGCCTGAAATGCGAATGGAAACTTTTGTGTTTGTGTGTGATAAAAGTCCTGGGCTTGGTTTTCGGGTCTTCCGGCACTATTTGAGCGTCTATAAATAAACACGGAAGCTGTTGAAGAGTTTTCCCCTCCCATCTAGCCAGCTCTTTCAGATTTTCCCTTTTTCACGACATAAATCGAATCTTATTTATTTTGGTTTTGCAATTTCTTGAGCACGAGTGTTGCTTGCACAGATAAAACGTATTGAATGCCCCAAATCGCATGCCGGCGTACCCAAAAAAAAAAAAAACCGTTTCAGCCCCTAACCATCATTTGTTGATGTTTCTAATGCCCGTGGCCCAAGTCCTTTTGGCGCCCTCGTACAAAACGGAAGCGTTTTGCAGGGGTTCCAAGGGCATAGGAACTTTGCCATCAGGGTTGACTGGAAACTAACTCTCTCTCTGATTGATATATGCCCAGCGATAAACCATAGAACACCTACAAAATAGAGAACATCTTCTAAGTATACTTCTTTCCACCTTTTAGATCTGTTTTGCCCCCGTGTTTGTATAAGTACAAGGTAAAAGGCAGAATTATTTCTTTGTTGTGGTTGTCCAATTATTTCGTTGGGACTTCCAATTAGATTTCCGGTGGCCAGGCGATAAAAGGGCATTCGCCAGTCGCCTTTCCCTTCGATTCGGGGAATCATCCACATCTTGTTGCTTTATTTATTTGCCCAGAGTGGCAGGGCAAGTTTAGCATGAATTCGGGTCAACTTTATGAGCAGCCTGGCATTCCGGCCGGGTCGCAGTGCGTGTCGTGGTGCTTTTCGGGCCGATTCCTTGTGTCTCCCCCGTGTTTGTTTGTTTGTTAAATTCTGCAAAATCCTTTCATACAGAAAATGGCAAACAAACACACACGGGAACTGGCATATATATGTATATAGAGACAAAAGGGAGAGCGCAGCGAATGAATAAATAAATAAGCCGGAGCCGGAGCTGGAGCCGCTGTTCCTGCTGAATCCTGAATCCTGGGTCCTGGAACCCGCTAGCCTGTGAAGGAGCTGCGTTGGCAATGCTGCTGACTGACTGCGCTGGCATTTTTGGACAGCGAGCAGCGATGGCAAATTAAATGCCGTGCAAGAATTTATAGAAATTTATTTATGCTCCGCACCGCTTCGCCCCAGTTCGTGGCCCTACCATCGGGCCGTTCCTCCGGCTACAAAGTAAACAAATCTAGAAACGTGCCCCACATGCCCGGAACTCACCCACGTATGGTATCCGCACGCACACAGGATCTGCCCGGCCATGAAAGCGAGCCCGAAATTAAATTCTGGTAAATTTGATTTGAAATGCGTGCGAGGAAATTCATTTAGCGCGGATTGTCAAACAATTGAAACTGCCTTTTGCACTTAATTGCCTGTTTATGCGTCAATCAGTTTGGTCACTGAGCAGGGCAGAGCCGAGCTCTGGACTTCTTGTATCTGCCGGCTTGCGGTTGCCATTATGATCCCTCAGCCACGCCCAAGGACCTCTCTCTCTCACTCGGCCCCTTGTGATTTCGTACACGTAGTGTCACGTTCTTCAAAATATGAAACGTTCACTGATTTTTAATGAAGCCAAAGTTTGCCGGGCCAGAAAGGTACAAAGTCAGAAACTAGAACAAGACAAGCACACACACACACAGCACAGAGCCCAAGGATCGGGATGGAGAAGAAGGAACCGAAAAACTTCGCAGTCCCCTCTCTGATTAATACGTGCACTAAACGAGTCCAAGCTTTGCTACCTGATGGTGCTCCTGCGACTCTCCTACTGCTCCTGCAGCTCCAGCCTGGGACTGCTTCTCTAAAGTCCGGCTACAACGTTACGGTCATGTACGCAATAATTAAAAGTATCGAAACTTGTGTGTGACTCCACGTGTGTGTTGCTTATGCCAGTGTATGTGTGGGCACTTGTCGCCTGGCCGCGCGGCCACTCACTGCGGCTGATTGCAAACGCAAACCGGTTCGGGGAGGGCAGCCTCTGTGAGAGATATGCCCCGCGTTACGTATACGACATGTGGTCCCCATGACCAGGCTGACTGCCACTGTGCCCCGGTGTGAGTGCGGTACGTGCGCTTCAACAATTGTACGGGATTTCTTTTTTCCGTTTTAGCCCAACCCCCAACCACGACACAGGGCGAAAAAAGTCGATTAAGGGCGATTAATAATTTGAGAATATAAAGAACAGGCGACCAGAGAAGGTATATTTTAAATCCAGCAGGAGTTTGTGCTTCTTTTTTGCATTTCATGATTGATTTATGTTAAGAATAAGCCAAATGAATTAATAACATTTCCGGGTGCACAGTTATATATTTATTTATGATTTCGAGTACCTTTTTTGTATTTTACATACATATACATTTATTTTCATTAATATAATATTTGTTTTGTGTTCGAGATAATTATAATCTTATTAATATCCTGATGTTTTCATGTATAATTGCTAAAACATGCATTAAATGAAATTAATAAAAATAAAAAACGACTTCAAATTGATAATATAAACGCTTTTATTCAAATACATACATATGAAATGGATTATATGGAACAACATTGAATCCTAGGTACTTTTTGCTCATTAGGGTTTTGCCTTATAAGATCCTTCTGCTTCTTTCTATACCCTTTTTTCTCAGGGTGCACTTGTGCCTGTTCTGTGCCCGGCCAGTCAATTTAGGGGCATGGCCGCTGTGGCATAGATTGCCAGGGCACGGAACAAAGCAAATGACAAATAAACAAACAAACAAACGAATGAAACGAATGAAACGAAACGTAGCCATTGCCATTGCCGTTGCCGTTGCTGCACACGGAACGTGTGTATAAATAAAAACTTTGCAACAGTCGCCCTTAAGACTCGACCAGGAGAAAGGAGCTGTCCATTGAGCAAAAAGAGGGACAGGGTGAAGCTGGGAAAAGCTGCGGCAAAGCTGGCAAGGGAAAGCGAGGACGGGGGGCAGTCGAGATAGCCAGAGAGCAAGCGATGCCCTTACTAATACACAAATACACTTAAGTTATTGTTACTGTTATTTAGTTAGTTTATGCCACTTTGTATTATATGAGCGAGTGTGCGTGTTTGCTCTTTGTCTGCGCCCGTATTTGTTCTTCATTGTATTGCATTTTCTTCTGATTTTCTTGCCGTCGCCGTCGTTGCCGCCACCGCAAAACCGGAAACCATCCGCCGCCAGGAGGACCCCGACAATGAATCAAACAACTCCACTTTGATTTGATTGATTTGCGCTGCGTCAGCTGGGCGCGTGTGTGCGGAAATCGGGGCAGGGTTCGGCACTCCGGGTTGAGAGTGCAAAATGAAACAAAAAAAAACAAAAAATTGAAAGAATATATATGTGGAATCGGCAAAGCAAATAGGAACATGGACAGCATATGGAATTGTTTGCATTGGCAATCAGTTGGCAGGGAAATCTATGCGCTAAGGTCGAATTTCTATATGCCCTTGGTTGATCATTTTAAAAGTTTAGTTATGAATTATATAATTATAAAATAACCATAATTATCTAGCCTTAAAACTATTGAGCTTTATGTGGCTGAAAATATTTGGCACTCTTAATAAACTCT
>JAEIIH010013375.1:0-38696 GCA_018904745.1 Drosophila orosa
TCCATTAAATGCAAATAAATACACCTATGTACGTGTCGTAGACAGAGATATTGTAAATATATAAACACGTTCGCATCGCATATACACAAATCCAACTGCAGTTGAGTGTCATACTATATAGTATTTTGGCTACAGATTTCCCCTAAAATTGCGAAATTCATATTGAAAGCCGGCGGAAGGAGGAGAGGTTCAGGGGGGAAGAGCAGAGCTTGCCGTAAGGACACTTGGGAGCTGACACAGAGAAACAGAGAGCGAGAGTGAATGAATGAGAGTGAGACGGTTGGATGGGGGCTCTCGCTGGCTGTTTGTGTGCGCCAACATTGCGTATACGTAATTTGCCGAGACTGTTGCCAAAGTGGCATTTTGAATTTATGCCGCCACTTGAGGCGAGTGGTGTGGCCCAGGGTGAGTGTTTCTTGTATAACTTATATATACACATCTCCGACTGGCGTGTGTGTGTGCTGCAAAGAGTGCGCTTTATTTTAAATTAAATATGCAAATACTTACTTCTGGCACCCACATCCCTTATGCCACATTTTCCGCTTCATGGTTTCTTGCTAGCGCTGATGCTGATGCTGACTCTGCTTTTGCTGTGCTTGTCCTGGAGCCTGTCTTCTGCAGACAGGCAAACATAAATTATTGTAAGCAGATGAAATATTTGTGGATGAATTTGTTGCAGCTGCCGAGTGCAGTCATTGGTCATTGTTCACTTTCTCTCTCTCTCTCTCTCGCTGGCCCTGTATCCCATTTTTCTGCTGATTTATTATACTTCAAGCGAGAAACTTTAAGCTGCACACGGAAAATATTTTCAATGATGCAAAATAAAGTTTATTCAGTGAAAATTGAGGAAAATGGAATTTCTTTTCAACTCTCCGGGGGATGTTTAACTCAGATGCACTGGAAAACATTGCAGAGTTATATTTTATTATTTTATATAATCAATAATTATATTTTATAATAACTTCTTTAATATTTTAGACTTGTTGTAAAGGTTTTATGTATTTATTAGAGCAGAAACTTGCTCTAAACTATTTTTAAAAGTGCATAACACAGGAGGAGGTGTATAGAAAAGTCGGGCATAAGCAGGCAGGAGGGGAACACACACATAGGATGTCCTCGGTGGAAGATGAAGCTGGCAATTTTATCATTTTTCACTTTGGTAAACAAACACAAAGGGTTAAATGTGCGGGGGAGCAGACGATGGAGGGGGGGTTCAGGAAAATATTGTGGCTTTTGTTGTGGCAACCTTAATCGCCCAGTCCCAACCCCACCCCCTCTCCTCTGCGATCGAATGTCATTCAAATTGTAATTTCTGCAGCTTCCATCGTCGGAGAACAATCGATAAAAAAGGATAAAGCAAAGAGCACAACAATGCAGGGATAACAATGGAGGAAAAGCACAACAAAAAAATAGCGCAGAGAGTGAGAGAAGAGGTGAAACGAGCGGGGAGAGGTGATAGAGCAGGAAAATTCAGGGGAAAAGCGAGGGCAGACAGTCAAAAGTAAACAATAAACAGCAGAATCATTCCCTGCATTCCTCTTGGACAAAAAAATATCAGCCATTGTGCAATAACAGCACGTTTCGAAATTGTAAAATCCAAACCAAAAGGAAGAAGAAAAGAAGCTTGGGCTTTGGAGAGGAAAATAGCTTGATCTTCTTAAAAATATAATATTGACATCACTTTTTATAGCATTTTTCCTTCTCTAAAATTGAATAAACGTAAATAGTTATTTGTTATTGTTAATTCCACTTGAAAAAATCAATTCAGAACTCCTTGTACCCATTGCACACTGTACCCCCAGGCTGGGGACATGAAATTTTCATTTGGCTTTAAGTAGCCCTCGGCTAATAGGCCAAGTTTGCTCGCTCTGCAAACATTTGCCCAGCACTTTGGCGAGGCTTTGCTCCACTCTGCTCTGCTTTGCTATCCTGCCTGCCAGCCTTGTGCTAATGAGCGAACAAAAGGACTCAAGAGGGGGAAATCTCCATTATTACGAGCCTGAATTTCGAAACTCAGCAGGTCTCTTTTGAGTTGTTTGTCAAAATTAACGTAGACGGAAATTGGGACCCCAACACCCACATGGGTCAAATCCAATGCACGCCCGAGGATACGGCTCTCAGACAGGATTTAGTCATGATCCGTAGCTATGTTACCTACAAGGGTTTTCCGGCAGACTATCTGAACGACTATGATATAGCCATGGTCCTTAGCAGCTTCAGGGTTGGAGGTGTGCTGAGGTCAAGAAGAGGAAAAAGTATTCCCGGAAGCGAAGTGAAGTTGTGTTTCAGTGAAAAGATGGGTAAGAAAAAGGGGTACAAATGAAATGATCAAACCTATTTTACTAAGGAATTCATATAAATTCCACATTCAATATGTTTCTGACACTTGTCTGATTAAATTTATGGTTTATATATACCTTAGCCAACACGAGTTTGTCAATCTATTTTCTGGCATTTTGTCTGCACGCCGAAAATCAATTTACTCCACCTCACAAAGGTCATAAAATATAGATATCTATCAACAGACAAGTCGGCATGAAAATATCAAGTATACGCCTACTTGTCCCTGTGTCGAAAATAATTGATTTTGTAAAGGAAAAAATCGGACTCATTTATTATTTAATTGCATTTATTTAGCTTTACTCGAAATAGAATGTAAACGAAGGGATTGAATTGTGTGTAGATTGTGTCAATATTTTATTTCAAGCTTATATTCTAGCTCACAAAATTAAATACTAAATATTTCTTATTTATAGAATTAAATGGGTAATTGTACAAATATTCACTTACTTTCTGTAATTTCTTTCTAATGTAATCCATTTCCTTGTGAAAAAGATTCTAATTCTCTTGTATTTATTACTCATTAAATAAAACGAAAGCTGAGATCCCTTCTCACCAAATTGAATTTTCAGCATCGATAGATCTAAATCCTTAGCTAAGCTCTTTTAATTACTTTTATTTCAAAGTCATCAAGTAACTTTTGATAAAGGAATTATCCTGCTGTGCCTATTTGTCCTTTGAGTGACTGAGACCCACTCAGGGCATTTATGTACGAGTGCCGATCCTACCTGCGCTCCTTCCCTCATAATTTCTGCTTCAACTGTCAAAAGTCAGCCTCATCAGTCATTGCTGCTCCTGCTCCCTGGTAGCTTTCACTTGACATTTATCATCACCCATCATCCCTTTGCCCAGGATGCCCATCATCATCGTCATCATGATGATTATCCTTGCACGTCGCGCTTTAACCTTCAGAAGGCATTTTCATTTAGCTGCCTTCTCCCTTCGCTTTGTTTGTCAGCTTGCCACGCTTCTCTTTCTAATTTTTTTTTTTGTTTGTTTGTGTGACTTTTCCAGCAATATTTTTTGCACCCTCTCTTTGGTGCTTAATTAAAACCGATTAGTTATTCCTGTTCAGGCAAAAGGTCGTTCGGTGCAGCGCCATTAAATATGCAATGGAAATACTTTAATTATACAAAGAACCAGGCGGTGAAGAGGAAAATAGAAAGCTGAGATGTGAGGCAAAATAGTCCTAGGAAAATGTAACATTTCATTGTTGCCACTCTGGACTTTTCAGGCATTTTTCTGCGGCCAACAATATACGTATTTATATCGCCTCGTCCAAATCAAACGGAAGGCGTTCGTTTCGCGCGAAATATGAACAAGGTGGTAATTTAGGGGACAGAAGGGTAAATGCGGCAATGAGAGGGGTCCTGTGGAAATACGAAAGAAATTGGTAACGAAATGAATTCGTTTTCGAATGTCAGGCACGCAAACTTTGCCTACGACCTCCTCCACGCGAAATTCTATTATTTTTTTCCCTTCTACTTTTTATTTTATTTATTTTTTTTGCTCTCCCCCTGGAACCCACTCGTCTACCCTAACAGAAAACCACAATTGGTCTGGGGTTCGTTTGCACGTTACTCGTTTTGCGGCTCAACTTGGCTCGTAGTATTTTTTTTTTAGTTCTGCGGTCCCTCCTGGCCGAAACCAAGTTGAGTTGAGTTTTTTTTGGCTCCTGGCTTAGCTGGATTTTGCGGTGCGTAGTTTGAGCCCGGGTTTAAGTGATCTGACATTGCATTTCACCGGGGTTAACTAGCCCGGTTTATCTGACTTTTCCATGGGGTTAATTTTGGTTTAGTTTCCGGAATGGTTTCTGGCTGCCACTCTCTCTCTCTCTCTCTTATATTTCATTAGTACTGGCTTAGCTGATTTTTACATAAATTTGGTGTTTGCCATGAACATGAGAGTATTTATATAGCTATGTGAATAAAAATATTATAATGCAAAATACATTACAAGTTAGGTTTAAAAATGAACAGAATACTTTGATTTTATTTTAGATTATGCCTTTTCTCAAAATACATTCATTTATTATTTTAAAATTTTTTAACTTAAGGTATACGAAGTTTTTTCTTACAGACTTGGCTAGCTTTCATGACATTTTTTAAAGACTTTAAGCTTGAAAATTGTCTTAAATCATCATCCAGGCTCTTAGTTTAAATTCTAGATATTTTAGTATAATAAGAACTTGGCATAAAATCAAAAACTTTAACTTTAAATTATTTTTCCAGTCTCTAGAAATGCCTCAGAGTTTTTATTTTTTCATGAATATTTTACCAATAATTTCGTATGACTCTCTGAGCACTTTCCACTTATTTGTCCTCTTGAAACAAGCAACTTTGCATACAAAATCCAAGTGTTTCTTATTTATGGGCCTTGGAGTTATCCTCTTTGTCTTTCCTTTTCTCCGCATAACTTTTCATGCGACCGAAAGTCAAAGTTGGGACACCAACTGAAATACAATAATAGCAAATGAAAGTTTTTCACTTATTCAGATGGCGGAGGAAGGGTGTTACTACAGGGTTAAGCTTTCAAGGGAACAAGGAAAATCGGGGGCGTTTGCTTTCGATTTCCAGCGAGCGATAAGCGACAAACAACGCATTAAATGTCGTTTTCCCGAGGATATTTTCGTCTTGGCATTGGTTAAGTCATCAAAAATTGAAGTGTAATTGATTGGTCGAGGCAAGGGGAAGGGGTTTATTCGGCATTGACGTAGTCGCCTGGCCAAATTAGTCATTTTAAACGCCATTGGAAGTCGCGCTGTGCCGCCTTCCTTCCATCCATTCTGATGGATGAAAAGCCGTCGCGGCTGCTTGATGATGACAACGGCAAACAGTTGACATGACGGAAAAGTTTCACCAAACTTTGGCCATTAAACTCAATTACCAGGAAAGTTGGCTCCTAGTTAAGAGACGCCTCCATAGGAAAGAAAAAAAAGAATAAGTAATTGAGGTCATTGTAGCTTTCCCTAACTAGGATTATATTTTTTGTTAATCTCAACTTCAAAATTATATTCGTTCCATTCCCCTTTCAGGCATCTCATCCCTTTCGTCCTGCGGCGATCCGGAACGCCTGCCAGAGCTGCCGCCGCTGGACGAGCAGCGACTGCAGCGAGCCGCCTTACACCTGCAGCAGAAGCTGATCCTGCGCGAGTGGCTCCGGGAGCACCGACTGCAGCATCACTACCAGCGCTTGCTGGCCGTGGAGGTTGCCTCCCTGGAGGACGTCTACTGGCTGGAGGACTCGCGGGCGAGCAAGATCCTGGGCAAGGACTGGCAACTGTGGTCCGGGGCGCGTCAGAATCTGCCCACGTCCAAGGCGCAGCTGGACGCCTTGAAGGCACAGCTCTGGTCGACGGTGGTCAAGAGCAGCCAGCATCAGGACGCCTGGACATGGGGCGGCATGCTAGTCGTCTCCGTCTCCGTAGCCGGCCTCGTCACACTGGCTGCCATGACGCAGCCCTCGCTGGCCCCAGAGGTATGTTTGTGTCTTAATAGAGTTTCCAGAATTTTTCTATATGGTTAGTCTACACCCTTTCCTAGGCCCGTCACTCCCTGCTGCAGTATGTAACTGGGAAATATCTGCTGCCCGCCAACTGCAAGGTGCAGTGGGACTGGAAGGATCCGGCTTGCGTTGGCGGCACCATGTGCTTCGTGGTGCGCTTCTTCCAGCGCAATGGCCAGCCCTACCCCATCTGTGATACGGACCAGTTCTTTGTCGAGGTCACCGAGGGCACCCGCAAGGTGGTGACCATCAGCGAGCTGGGCTCCTCCACCGATCCCAACAACGCCAATATCGCCAAGGTGAAGTTTACGGTGCGAACGGCGGGTCAGTACAAGATATCGGTGCTGATTGGTGCCAGTCACATTGCCGGATCGCCCTTTTTGCGATCCTTCTTGCCGGGAGCTATTGACGCCCGGCGATCGAGATTCATACGCCCGGCCAGCACCGTCATCTGCTGTGCGGGAGCACCGACGCTGATGCACATCGAGCCGCGGGATGAGTTTGGGAATGCGTGCTTGTTTGACCAGAACCAATCGGATGAGGCGCTGCAGGTGAGAGGAGCAGGGAACTTAAGGATTTAAGGTGTTAACTTACACCTTTCTCAATCCCCTTTCAGGGCTATCAAGTGGCTGTGTACGACCTGCATGGCGTTGCCGTGGAGAAGCTGCAGCATGCGATTGTCTTCGCCTACGACAGGGTCAACTCCCGGGTCTCGGTGACAGCTCTCTTTCCAGAGCCCACCTGCCTGAGGGCTGTGATTAGTTACCGGGACCAGCAGCTGCCCAACGGGGACTTTGACATCATTGTGCTGAGCAGTGAGTTTAAGTTTTAAGGAAGTATGAACTCCAACCTAACATAATTCCCCTCCCAGGCAGCGACACCACCTTGGTGCACAAGAACATTGCCTCGAGGAAGCACAACATCTGCTACGAGGCCAAGCTGCTGAGCATTTTTGGTGTGACAAAGAACAAGCCTAGGAAGGTGCTGTGCTATGTGGGACCCAAGCAGGTGAGTAGTTAGCGCCCCGCAAACCCATTGAGATCGAGGGAAATGTGAGAGGGCTCAGAACTCCCTGATCTTCCAGGTGACCATCAAGGAGATGATACTCAAGTTCATTCCGAAGCGGATAGCCACCTTTCGGCTGTGTCCCTCGACCAAATTCCATTTCCTGCCCCAGCTGGTCTCCCAGCTACACGGCCCGGTTTTCATCATCGACGACGGAGCCCAGCCCAAGATCGAGTTGGCCTCCAAGGATCGGAATATCATAGCTGCCACCTTTACCCACTTCCTGCTGAAGAACATTGGCGGTTCGGAGACCTTCAAGGACAAGCAGGACTTCTTCTATCACGAGGTGCGTAAGTTCCATGCCAGCTATTACCACGAGAAGATGGCCCTGAAGGTGCAGCGCGACAAGATCCTGGAGAGCAGCATGAAGGCGGCCAAGGGCTTCTCGGTGTCCGATTGGTGCGGCAACTTTGAGGTCACATTCCAGGGCGAACAGGGCATCGATTGGGGTGGCCTGCGTCGCGAGTGGTTCGAGCTGGTCTGCAGTTCCCTCTTCGATGCCCGCGGCGGACTCTTCTGCACTTTCCACGACAAGCACCAGGCTCTGGTGCATCCCAATCCCACGCGTCCCGCCCATCTCAAGCTGAAGCACTTTGAGTTTGCCGGCAAAATGGTGGGCAAGTGCCTGTTCGAGAGTGCCCTGGGAGGAAGCTATCGCCAGCTGGTCCGAGCGCGATTCAGTCGCTCTTTTCTGGCCCAGCTCATTGGGCTAAGGGTGCACTATAAGGTAAGGTTTGCATTGGGTTTCAGTAAGACTTTATTAATAGCTTTCGTTTTAATCTTTCACTTAGTACTTTGAGCAAGATGACCCTGACTTGTATCTGTCCAAAATCAAGTACATTCTGGACACTGATCTGGATGCCACGGACACCCTGGAGCTGTACTTTGTGGAGGAGATGTACGACGCCAGCAGCGGGCAGCTGAGCAAGACCATTGAGCTGATTCCCAATGGGGCCAGGACTCGCGTGACCAATGCCACCAAGAACCAGTATCTGGATTCCCTGGCCCAGCAGCGTCTGTGCAATAGTGTCAAGGATGAGGTGGACAGCTTTCTCAAGGGTCTCAATTCCATAATACCAGATAATCTTTTAAGCATTTTCGATGAGAACGAACTGGAGGTGAGTTTTGATTAAGGAAACTTGTCTTGAACTTGTCTTGAACCTGCAAAGTGTTTTAGTAAACATTTATTCAACAGAATGGCCTAATTTCCCTTCAATTATAATGTTTAAATGTTTCTGTTTATTGCAGCTACTGATGTGCGGCACCGGTGAGTATTCCATCAGCGACTTCAAGTCGCATCACATTGCCAATGGCAACTCGGCAGAGTTCCGGCGGGTTCTGGCCTGGTTCTGGGCCGGCGTGAGCAACTTTAGCCAGACGGAAATGGCGCGGCTGCTGCAGTTCACCACAGGATGCTCCCAGCTGCCGCCGGGCGGATTCCAGGAGCTGAATCCGCAGTTCCAGATAACGGCCGCCCCGACATTTGGCAACCTGCCCACGGCGCACACCTGGTGGGTGAAGTTTTTCCCCTGCCTTTGGGAATATATATTTTTTATACTAAAGGGCAAACTTTTTCGATTACACCAACAGCTTCAACCAGCTGTGCCTGCCGGACTACGAGAGCTACGAGCAGTTCGAGAAGTCGCTGCTGCTGGCCATAAGCGAGGGCAGCGAGGGATTCGGAATGGTCTAGGAATAAAAAAGGGATGCAATCTCTTTGATTTTTGTCTGCTACGCTACTGTGTTCCTCTCTCTCTGTGCGCTTTAAATGTCAGATGCTAGAAACCTAAGTGAAACTAGTCCGTAAGGCCGCCTAGTGATAAATCGCAATTAAATTCACGTCCCCTGAGTTGCATTGCTGCTAGAAATACTACTGCATATATGAAAAACCCTAAGCAATAATAATCGCGGATTAGCCGGGCGTAGTAGGGCGTAGCGAGTCTCTATAATATAGTTTTTAAATCGAGTCAAGAAGCAAAGATTTAAACTGAGTATATATATCATCATCAAAAGGAATGTGATAATTGTATTATAAACTAATGCAACCTAAGCGTAATGGGTAAAACTTTTAAACTAAAACCAGTAAAACCAAAAAACTACTCTAGTAAATTGTTAGTTGCAAAGAGAAAACCCCTCCCAAAAAAGCTAATGAAACCCCGAAAAACCTTGTAGCATAAATAATTGTAAACAGAGAAAACCCTAAATAGTCACGAAAGCAATGTTTATATGCATTTCTTCTAACGAAAAAAAAAACCAAATATACATATATTATATATGGCCAAATTGTGGCGCAACTCTACCAAAAACTTTTCCCCTTATAAGCAATATGTGGAAGCAAATGTTGAATCGTAGTTTTTAAATGTTGTTGAAAAGCGCAAAAGCAAAAATCAAAGATGTCATACAATTTAATAATTAGTAAATGTAATGGAATTGTAAGTAGTTGTTGAGAAAACTCTAAAAAGCTTATATCAATCGAGTGGAACAGAAGGATGGCAGGTTCGAAAATGGTTAAAACTAATAAAAAATTCAACTGTTTAGAACGGAGTTTGTGTGGTTTTTTTTTTATTTGGAAAATTTATTGTACTTGGATTGTATTTAAGGAAGTATTTTAACCCTCTACAGACAACAAAAACGGAGTATTTTGGACGAAATAAAAGAAATCCTCAACAACATCGGGGAAAACGAGCTCAATGGATTATACCTTCGCATATAATACACTTATTTTAATCAAATTTCTGCCTTTAAGTCAGCTGTTTCTGGTTTCTTGCTGGTAGCCAGCTTCGATCTTGATATTAGGAAGATGTGACTCATGAAAACTTAAGTTTAAACTACATTTTCACCTGAAACTCCCTCCCTTAATACATTATACAATGCACTTGCCAAAACTAAGCACCTATAACCAAGTTTTTTTATGGTTAATTGCACCAGGTAATATTTATATCTTTGTAAGCCAAAGTCGACTCACAACTTTCTTCATGAAGGTCCCCAGAGGTCACTCTTGGTGGAAAGCCAATGAACTCGCCGGAGGGTTACGCAAGTGGTGTTTCTGACCTAACCATAGTGTCAGTAGTGTCCACTGTGGAAAAGTGGCATATCTGTGAACTGTACCTCGCTTTTGGGGGTCCATTTCACGACTCTTTTTTATATAAATACATCTATGTATATATAGTATATGGTCCAGAGTGAGAGTTGGGAGGAGCGTGAGTGTCAAATCAACAATTTCTAGGCGGCACAACAACGCGTGCTCAGCCATCCCGTCAAGTGTGCCTAAATTGATGTGTGTGCCAGTGCGTTTAGACAATTATTAGCGACTAATTAGAGTATGGATAGCATAGGAAAGGGCCTCAGATGAGTGCGGTCGAAGGAGAAAGTGGATTTTACCTAGAAGTGTGCACAGAAAACTGTCACTTTCTAGAGGGGGGCACACACACGCGCCAAGATAAACAACAAAAATGGTAATAATAATAATAATCTCTCCGGGGCAGGGTCAAAAGCAGCATCTTCATCCGGGGTCTGAGCCACCGGAGCTGAAAGTGAAATCTAAGAACCACAAGAAAGTACATAAAGAAAGGCTCTGATCTTTACACTTTTGCTTTTTAAATAATATTAACTTATGACAACGGCTGTTGGTTTATATTTTCTGAAAATAAATAAAGGAAGGATTTTAGTTAGCAGTAAGCGGTGAGTTCTTTGGGGCCCATCAAAGTCTATATACGCTTATTCTCATATATAATCTGACAAATATGGAGTTTCTTTCCTTTTAGATGACTTTGATCTTTGGATTTTGAAAAAGTTTCTCTAAATTACTTAGCAAACTTTTTTATATTGATGAAATGTTTTTAAATAAAATAGAATATTCCATTTCATAGTATTTCAAATGTGTTTTTCTATGTAAATATTGACATGGCTAAAAGAATGTGTCATTACCAGATTTTCCAAACTTGAAATGAATTTTTAAGAAGTGTTTGTAGTTGCCTTCATGAAGTCAAAAATACAAAGATAATGTTTTCTATTTCCACAAAATAGTTAAAAAATTAATTTTTCCCTAATACTTTCAACTTGACTTGAGGTTACTAAAGTCTACAATAAAATTAAATGCTACATGTCATCCCACAATTAATAAGCAACTTGTGAACCGGTCAACACAACTTGGGAAAATCTTTAAATATTTGCTCGGTACATTTGCACTTATTTTATGCCAACTTCAATGAGTGTTTATAATTAAACTAGATCTCGGATCACGAGCGTAAATGTCAACTGTTTCATGTAATAATAATGATAACCATTTTGGGCAGCGCACTAAAAGCATAAACAAGTAAAAGCCTCCATGGAGACATTAAAAAAGTGAAAATCGAGTGACTAAAAACAGGGGCGGAATAACGCCGAAGGGCAAAGAACTTTAATGCTATTTTAAATAATAACTGTGGGAAGGAAATACATGTATTATTTATTATGTTAGTGCTGCAATTGTTGTTTATGTGCTTTTTCGCTTTCTGAACAGGTTTATGGTGTACTTAAGTAATATTTAATAAGTGAGTAAAGCATTAACAATTTAGTTTTAGATACAACAAATTGTTTAGGAGCCAATTACTTCACCTTTTTATTGGCTAAATAATTATGAATAAAAACAAGTTATCTTTTCAATACATTTTAACATTTTGGTAATATTTATACAATTACTAAACTTTATGTAAATGTAAAGAAATGAATTATCAAAATGCTTGCTATGAAATCTATGAAATATTTGTTTCCTAGCATTTTATTATTTAATTTCCCAGTTTTCCCCTTGGCAAACCAACTCCGCTCCTGAGTTTTAGTGACCGCCTGGCACATATCACGTTCGGAGTCACTTTAGAAGGTCAGTTCTTGAAGCTAAAAAGCCCCGAAACCGGAAGGGCAAGGTCTTATTTGGTCTAGAACAACCTGAAAAACTTTCCCAAAAAAAGAAAAAAAGAAGAATACAAAGACACAGGTAAATTTCATGGGTTTATTTTTTTCGTTCCAAAGTTTAATGGGTCTCGTTTCGGTCTCGAACTTAAATTAGAATAAATAACTTAAATTTAGGTGGCAATTGTGGAAAAATTCTCAACAATATTGTCCAGATTCCAGGTGATTAGTCGGTGCACTTGGTGGCGAGTGTGCAGAGCAGGGTCTTGGGGCAGAAGAGCAGGCCCTTGGAGCAGCTCATCTTGTGGCCCTTCATCTGCCCCTGCGCATTCTTGTAGCACACAAAGTAGCTGGAGATGGAGGTCTGGTCCGGGATCTTGTCGCCCTCCTTGCAGTAATACTTTCGCTTCTTGGCGGGCGTCGATAAAGAGGAGGAGGAGGAGCTGCTACCGATATTACCACCGAATCCACCTCCAATGTTGGCCTGAATGATAGTGGGCCTGCTGGTGGTGGTGGCCAGCTGGATATCCGGCAGATTCACCACATACGAGTCCATGGGATCGCTCTCTATGTTGGAGGAGATCCCTGGCCTGCCCACCTGCTGGGGCTGCTGCTGTTGATAGTTACTGCTGCTGCTGCTGCTGCTGCTCCCATATTGCTGGAGTAGATTGGCTATGCTCTGGGCCTTCAAGGCGGCCTCCTGCCTCCTCTTGGCCTCGCTCAGCATCTTGATGGTCTCCATCTGGAGCCTCCTGTTGGTGTCTATGGTGTAGCCACTGAAGGCAGGCATCACATTGCCACACTGGGCATAGGTGGGGGCATCACAGATCCTCGTCTGCTTGTTGAAGCCTGTGTAGGGCGGGCAGGAGTAGGACAGGACCTTGCCATCCTTCTTGCTGCACACAAAGTACCGCGTGCAGTCGGTTTGATTCGGCTGACGCACTCCCGGCTGGCAGGTGATGACCTCCACATTGCCCAGATCACTCAGGCCAGAGGAGGTCTTGGTCATCAGGGGGAGTATGGACTTTTGGAAGACATCGAGGCTGATAAAGTTCCCATTGAAGTTCACCAGCTGTCCGTGGGGCGAGGAGGAGCCACCCGGATACTTGATCTTCTCCGCCGTAAATGGATTGAGATTCGGACTGCTGGTGAACATGCTCATCTCCATGTTGCCCTCCGCATCGCTGTAGATGCTGCTGCCCATCGTGGGCCTGGGCATATACGGGTGCTGCTGGTGTTTATGGTGGCTGTAGCTCTGCTCCACATACCCGCTGCCAGGTGCTAATTGCTGGCTCATGTCGCTGCTGTAGGTCAGTACGTGAGGAAGAGTGTTCCCATTCCCGGCGCCAGCTCCCGATGATGAAGCGCTCTGGTAGCTGGCCTTAATCAAGTCGTCATCGCCCATCATCTCCATGCTTTCGATTTTCTGCGAATTGGGTCGTATGGCCACCCTGTCCGCCTCGATCTGTCCCGGGAACATATCCATCGGCCTGGGCATGTTCAGCGACGTGGGATAGCTCTCGGTGGGCTGGTACACTCTGTTGGCATTGTGCTCGCCCAGATGCGGACTCGGCGTGTAGTAGGTGGCCACGGTGGCTGCCGAGGGCTGATGCTCGAAGGGTCGCGGAGTGGTCAGTGTGTAGTCATTGGCAAACGGAGACTGGGAGCCGTAGGAGCCGTATGTACTCGCCACCGTTGTCACCGAAACTGGCCTGGCCGTGGTCATGTACTCCATTCCACTCGAGCTGGTCTGATGATGCTTGTCCACGCTGGGATAAAGACCCAGGCTGTTGCCGTACGTGTCCAGCACCTCCTTCTCGCCGGAACTCGTGCTGGACAGGTGCACGGGTATCACGTTGTTGTGAATTATCGTAGTGCTGGGCTTGTTGTAGCCACCATTGTTGGAGGAACTGCCGCTGGATGAGTGCTTCTTGTGCTGCATGTAGTGCCCACTCAGGGGAGGCGGCATGCCGTAGTATTGCTGGAAGGGATTGCCCTGCGGCGACATGAACACCGGCTGCAGGATGGGCTGGTAATAGCCATTGTAACCGGGATTGGGCAGCACTTTGGGCAGATTTTGAGCAGCTATCATCTGCTTGGACAGCTCCAGAACGGTCTTCAACGTGTCCTCGGATATCTTGGGTTCGTGGTCGCTGTACTCGTGACTCTGTGCGGGATGATGGTTTGCATAGCCACCCTGCTGCTCCTGGCTCATCCCGTAATTGGGGGGCAGGGCAAACATCACAGATCCCTCGGGACGATTAACCACTATTTGCGAGTTCGCATAGCCCTGGCCATTGGTGCCGTGGGCGGAATAGGGAAGGGCATTGGTCAACATCAGCTTCGTCTCTGGCTCCAGGCGATGGTGACTCAGATGCTCCTGCAGGCGTGTCTTGTTCGAGTGGGGTTCCGGTAACTTTGGAGTGGTCAGCGGTGCCTCTGTGGTGCTGCTGGTGGTGCCGGGAGTTTTCTGCTCCAGAGGATTCATCATCTCGTAGCGATTCTTAATGTCAAAGTGAGCCAGGAAAGCGTTCAACTGGTCCGGTCGCATCTCCGCTTGGGGTTTCTCGGTCTTTTGGTATGTCTGCTGCAGTCCATCGATCAACTGGGAGAGTCTTTGCAGGTGAGCCGTCAGATTGGGATCTATGGGTGATCCAGGCTTGGACAATTCACTGACTCCAGCTGCCTGCTTGAGCTCTGCCTTTAGCTTCTCTACGTCGCTTCGGTGCTCCAAGCTGGGCGAAGTGTGATGGTCCTCCTCCTCGCGGTTCTCTACCTTCAGGGGAGCCGTCGATGAAGCAAGAGGTGGTGTGTCTAGTTCCACCAGCTCGCCGTCGCCACTCGAGTCGAAGAGGTGACTAGAGGAAGAGTGGTCCTCCTCGGAATTGAGCTTGCTCTTTACCGACTCCTCCTCCTCACTGCTCAGCGTGGAGTCCAGGACAATCTCGACAGTGCCGTCATCCTTGTGCGAGGAATCGCTTAGCAGCATTCCCGCCTCATCCAAGTCGTTGACTATCAGTATGTCCGCATCCGGCTTCGATGGCGACTGTGTGGAGCTCATCTCGCTGGGCGTAATGCACTCCCAATCCTCGCCAGGCAGGACGCAGCTGCCGAGGCTGCCCTCGTACACCAGACCCTCGTTGCACCGCACTGGAATCCAGACGTGGGAGCTGGAGGGCAGCTCGCGGCACTTGTAGAAGGCATCACAGCGCGTCTTATGCGGTCGTGTCTTTTCGGGGCAGGGCTTGCCTTTGGGTCGGCCAAGAGTCCGGAACGAGGAAAAATATAGAAAGGAGAAAGAAGCACGTCAAAATGAAGGTAAGTTCACTGGGAAAGCCCAAGCAATTTTTGCACATTTTTCTGTTGAGTCTAAATGCCCGTTTTGGTTGTTTTTGGTGTCTATCACGTTATTATGAAGTCATTTATTTATTATTTTGAATACAAGGAAATTATGAATTACTGAAAGCTTTTCTTTATATAAATTTAACCAGTGTTTAGTGAAAAATGGAAATAACTGGTTTTTTATTTTATTTTCAAAAAATAAGTTATTGTATTTGAAAGGTAAAAAGAAAAAAGTAAATATTTTTTAAAGACTGTTAACTAAAATATTGTTTTTTTCAATTTTAAAAATACAAAGTCTTTTTAAATTTATTATTAAAGAAAACCAAAACCGGCTCTTAGTTTCTCTGCACTTGCACTTGGTAGTAGCCTTTTTTATACCTTCGGAAAAGTAAAACAAGGCCGACGTAATTATCGCGTATACCAGCAGCTGCCTCATTGCGTATCCTTTTGCCGCGTAATCCTTTCGTAATCCGTAATCCGTAATCTGTGACTTCCGCCTCTGCTCCGTTCAAAGCCCGCGACTCGAATGACTGAAGATCCAGAGCGGACGGCACATTAAATTTTCGATCATTTTCACTTCCAGCAACGACGCGGTTCTTCGCTCCGACGCGAAGCTCCAAAAAACTCGGAAACTCGGTGGCAATGTGTGAAAAAAGGCTGGAGAAGCCAACGGACAGCCAAGTTTTCTTCGCGGAGAGCCGTCTCGTCGCTCTCAACGGAACTTGGCGCTCGCATTTAAAGCGACTGCTAAATAATTGTTTAAACAAATAGTTGTTCGTTTTTTTTTTGTTGCTGGAAAGATTGGGGAATCTAGGAAATTTCACTTTTTGTGCGCAGTTTGTTTGCATTAAAAGTGCAATAAAAAAGCAAAGTGTAGTAACTGTTAAGGGGGCCATAAAGATAAACTAATGAAGGTTTGATTATTTCATTCACATAATATTACGACATCATATAAAATATTAGGTTTATCAACGCTAAGACATGTAAATTTTAAAAAACTTCTTTTAGAAATTATTTTTTGATTGCACATCCAAGCGAATTTATTTTGAAGCCGGTTGTTGGTTTTATTTTATGGACTTAAAAATGAAAAAATAATCAGCTTTCTTAAATAAATAAATGAAATGAGTGTTCAGAACTTGTGCTGTATTGCAGCAAGACTCTTGCTGCAAAAAATAAGTTTTATTAATATGCGTTACATTTGAAATTTATTGAATACAAAAATAAGCAAGTAAATCGATTTTTAAAGAAAAAAATTCGAGTAAATATTACGTTCTTGATTACGTTACGTTCCTTTATTACGTTTTTTCTTAGCAAAGTTATCACCCTTCTTTATCCATGTTATTCACCTTTATTTGGTGAATTTTTCCACCACTTGGCTCGTTTGGTGAAATTTTGATTTGGAGTTTTTAGGGGAAACTTCAACTTGTTGGTATCTGGTAACACTACTCTGTTAGATTCTCGTTAAGATTGGGCAGCACTGGTCGCTCGAGCAGCCAGCGTTTTCAAAATTTTCGCGTTCGCGAGCGAACAATGCTGCCCAGCATAGATTTTCACGCTAATTCTGCGAATTTTCAAATTGCTGTTAAAGCTCTTTAACGCGATACAAAAAATGTAATTCCCAACTATTTTGTTAAAAGAAAAAGATTAACACGGGGATATTAATTATTAATAATGACCATCAGCAAAACTCTTGATTACGCTAACAAGAAGGTTTAGTCTTTATATTTTTGAAACTAACTGATTTTTTTTTCCGGGGAAACTGGATTTTTTAGGGTAAAATTCTTCTGTTAAAGATTATTTAGAGGAAAATGAAAACTTCATCTGGTCACACTGTACTGCAAGACGACGACCAACAAAACAACAATAACAAATAAACAATTAGTGCGACAAAATCAGGTGCGCGCTAGTTCGTAGACCTAGGGAAAACGCGGCAGCGCAAACGGCGAGTCCAATGCAATACACCACCCACCAATTTAATCGCCAGGAAAACGGAATCAATCAAGAACCCTCACACACACACACGCTAGCAGGAGACAACAAACACAGACGCAAGTTATAGGAGCAGCAGCAAGCGAAGAAGAAGCAGAAGGTAAGGCGACGGCAGGTAAAAGCAAAGAGGAAGAACAAATCGAAGAAAAACCCAGAAATTGCAAACAGAAAACACCTTTCGAGCGCTGGAATTTCCATTTGCAAGCGGTAAAGCACTTGCATATGTGAGTGCGAGCGAGACGAGCGTCGCGACCTTTGCCTCAATTACAAACGAACACTCAGAGACACATACACGCAAGAAGAGGGAGTGATGGAGTGGGAGTGGGAGAGGTAGCAACTTTTTTTTTTTGGCGTTTGGCGTGCGTTACATGACCACGAATATATTCGGTAAAGTGGAGAAGTGTAAGTGATAGTGAGCCCCCGTGTCGGTGTATGGGTGACTGAAGCCCATCGGTCGATAATTGTCTCACGTCAAGGAAGTTCAAGTGCGGGTGTATGAGTGTGCGGCGACCCTCCCCCCGCCCTCGCCCCTGCCCCTGCTGGAAAGTGCATGATTTATTGACAGCTGTTGCTGATTACTTTTGCTGTGTGTGTTTTTCGCTTTCCTTCTTGGTTCTTGTCCCCACAGATAAATCCCCTTTGTTCTCGCATATTTATTGTTGGCTTCCTCGACTGCCCGGCCCGGTCCGACTGATAAACACACAAAATATCCGCCAAAGATAAGCCAGAAAGCAGGAAAGTGCGTGCTAATTGCATTCTAAGAGATCACATGTGATGTCTTAATCGAAATTCATTCAGAAAAGTTTCCAAAACCAATTGCAAAACAACTGCAAATGTTGGCAAATCAACAAATGCAGTGAACGCTCGTTAAGGTGAACGAATAGAGGGTTTGCAATGGGAAATTCCAAGGCAAATATGGATGCCAAGGGAAATAAACCCGTAATATTTTGATGGTAATTTAAAGGTATATTATTTTACAGCAGAGATAAACTTCCCTCTCTTTAAAGTTTTTACTGTAAAAAACAGAATAACCAATTAATTGCCTTGCACTTGTTCACGTGGAAATAACTGCTTAAATAATAATAAAAACTGCAGTATAAGGGAAACCGCAACAACTGGACGGTCGGTCGCTCAATCAATATGCAATGTTCATTCAACAATTGAAATCGAAATCGAAATACAGTGTTCATTTACCGTTTTCTTTTTTCGCATGGTGTACTTTTTTTCTGTTTTTGTTGATGAGTCACATAGCATGCCACATAGTATTATTATACAATCTATTGTGTGTGTGTGCATTGGTCTGGGTGTCTGCTATCAAAATTATAGATGACCAGCAATCGGCGGGGAAATTGTACGAAAAAAAATGTACAGACAGGCGCGGAATTATGGCGAAAATTAATAACACAGAAATAACACAGTGCTTCCCCAGAAACATAAGGCAGCTATAATATGACTGATTGTCCATACTTTTGATTACTAGGAACTTTAGGAAAGTTCTTAAGTAGAGAAAGTCTTCAAAACAGACATCCTTTCATAAATCGAACTACCACCAAGTCATAAATAAGTCGTGAGGTATAACAACAACTTTATTTTATCTGCATTTGTTTATCAGTACACTTTATTTGGTTACTCTTAGTCACTTGGTTTGTTTTAATTTATTTAAACTGAGGCTTAGGGCTCCAACAAATACAATAGACAAATAGAATAGTAATTCTATTGTCTAAACAAACAATAAATAAAGTTTCTATATTCAATTAGATTTGAAAACAATTCAAATAAGGTTTAAAAGTCATCTACGGAGCATATTTATAAGGAATTTCAATCAATACATTTGGTTTGATTAATAATTATTATTGTTCTTGGTCGCAAATCTACATATTACGTCCCTGAAACCCACTGTAGTCATAGCCACGAAATTAACAAAATTAAAGCTGTTGCTACCTTTGGTTTCGACGAGTTTATAACGCGAAAAAATAAAAGTAAAGGCCTGTTTGTTAACAGTTTTATTGCCTTACTGGCGTTTACACTATATACTACATATAGGCTATATCTTATCTGCGGCTAGTCGCTTTCATAATGATATAGAACTGCGGCATTATCTCGCCCCCCAAGATTAGGTCTTAAAACTTGTCAAGAGCTAAACGCTCTTAAAGGGAACTGCAAATATAACTTTGTTTTTTAGCCTGAAGTAGTCTCGGTAAATTGTAATTACTTGTACATTGTAGTACGTTAAATTTAATTTTATTTACTGGAAGTTTTTAAATTTTACATAACTTTGTATCGAACTTGTGGTGGTATTAATATGGGAAGTACTTTTATTTGGGGAGGGTTCCGTTCCTATCTTATCAGCTCCCGAACACGCAATTTCTCATTCGATACTTTCCATGACCAATACACCCCGCTTAATATTCGCTTTCTCTTTCAGAGCGACAGCTCCCCGAGGCACTGAAGGTCACTCGACAAAAGCAAGTAGCAGGAGGAGGAGACGGACCACACATACAGCCCCTAAATGGCCGATGGAAATGGGCTGCCAGCGGGTGCAGCAGCTTCCGGCGGCATGGAGGCCGGCGGGCAAACAGTGAACGGAGCCACGACGTCTTCCAGCCCCAATCCCAACTCAAATGGCAGTTCGGGTTCGGGTTCGGGTTCGGCGTCGATGGCCAGTGGGAGTGCCAATCAAGGATACTATCAATTAAGCGTGACAAGTGAGCAAACACAGCACAGAACAAAGGGAACTAAATGTACAATTAATTATCTTCCTGAATCTCCCTTTCAGTCGAGGAGGCTTCGCTGCGCAACAATGGCTTCCTCAAGCCGAATCCCTACGTGGAGCTGCTGATCGACAACAAGAGCAAGCGAAAGACAGACCTGGTTAAGAACAGCTATCTGCCCAAGTGGAATGAGGAGTTCACAGTGCTGGTGGGTGGACAGCAAGTTACAATTTTGCTTGAATAAAACCTAATCTATTGATTTTGCCCACTTAGATCACGCCAAACTCCACGCTGCACTTCAAGGTGCTGGATCACTCCAGTTTCCGCAAAGATGCCATGCTGGGCGAACGAAGCATCAACCTGGCGCACATCCTGCAGCACTACAATGGCCGCTGCGAGTTCCTCGAACTGACCATTGACCTGTTCGTCACCAGCAAGTCGGACAACCGGCAGACGAAGAGCGGCGAGCTGGTTGCCATCCTCAATGGCCTCAAGCTGGACATGAGCAAGCTACAGATCCAGGGAGCGGCGGTCCAACAGAATGGCAATACACCCGTCCAAACGGTCAATCCGGCAATGGTCAGCGATGCGGCCGCCGGCCGTAGCTGCATGATTTACGGCGGAGTGCGAGCACGGATGCGACTCCATTCGAGCAGCGGCAATAGTAATGGCGGTGAGAACCGCTCGCCCCTGGCCAATGGTGGCACGGTTCCCAGAAGATCTGCGCCAGATCCACCTGTGTGGGAACAACAACAGCAGCAACAGCAGCAGCAGCAGCAGCAGCAATCGCAGGCTCAGCCCCAGCCCCTGAGAATGGTCAATGGCAGTGCGGCGGCAGCGGTGCCGCAGACAGCATCGTATCCCCAACAGCCGCCAGCTCCTGCAGTTGCACGTCCCCTAACGCAAGTCTATGGAGCGCTACCGGATAGTACCACACCGGCTGCGGTTTATTTGCCAGCCGGAGGACCAGCGGTGGCAGGTGCCGTAGTGGCCGGACCTCCAATGGACCAGCCCGGCGGGGGACTGCCGGTGAGCCAAAGCACGGATCCGCAACTGCAGCCGCAGCCGGCGGACGATGAGCCACTGCCCGCTGGCTGGGAAATTCGCCTGGATCAGTATGGCCGGCGGTACTACGTAGATCACAACACGCGGTCCACCTACTGGGAGAAGCCGACACCCTTGCCCCCCGGCTGGGAGATACGGAAGGATGGACGGGGACGTGTCTACTATGTGGATCACAACACCAGGAAGACCACCTGGCAGCGGCCGAACAGCGAGCGTCTGATGCACTTCCAGCACTGGCAGGGCCAGAGGGCTCACGTGGTGTCTCAGGGCAACCAGCGGTATCTCTATTCCCAGCAGCAACAGCAGCCCACGGCAGTGACCGCCCAGGTCACGCAGGACGACGAGGATGCACTGGGTCCGCTGCCCGATGGCTGGGAGAAGAAGGTGAGCATAATCGCTTATTTTTTTTAAAGAAATGGTTCTCTAATGCGACATTTTTTGTGTACAGATCCAGTCGGACAACCGGGTGTACTTCGTGAATCACAAGAATCGCACCACCCAGTGGGAGGATCCGCGCACCCAGGGCCAGGAGGTTAGCCTGATCAACGAGGGCCCGCTGCCGCCTGGCTGGGAAATCCGTTACACGGCCGCCGGTGAGCGTTTCTTTGTGGATCACAATACGCGTCGCACCACCTTCGAGGATCCGCGACCGGGAGCACCCAAGGGAGCCAAGGGTGTCTATGGCGTGCCGCGTGCCTATGAGCGCAGTTTCCGCTGGAAGCTGTCGCAGTTCCGGTATCTGTGCCAGAGCAACGCTCTGCCGTCGCACATTAAGATCACGGTTACGCGTCAAACGTTGTTCGAGGACTCCTACCACCAGATCATGCGACTACCCGCCTACGAGCTGAGGAGGCGCCTCTATATCATCTTCCGCGGCGAGGAGGGCCTGGACTACGGCGGTGTGTCGCGTGAGTGGTTCTTCCTGCTCTCCCACGAGGTCCTGAATCCCATGTACTGCTTGTTCGAGTACGCGAACAAGAACAACTACAGCCTACAGATAAATCCCGCCTCCTACGTGAATCCCGATCACCTGCAGTACTTCAAGTTCATCGGACGCTTCATCGCGATGGCCCTGTACCATGGCAGGTTCATCTACAGCGGCTTCACCATGCCCTTCTACAAGCGCATGCTGAACAAGAAGCTGACCATCAAGGACATCGAGACGATCGATCCGGAGTTCTACAACTCGCTCATCTGGGTGAAGGACAACAATATCGATGAATGCGGCCTGGAGCTGTGGTTCAGCGTCGACTTTGAGGTGCTCGGCCAGATCATCCACCACGAGCTGAAGGAGAACGGCGAGAAGGAGCGCGTGACGGAGGAGAATAAGGAGGAGTACATTACTTTGATGACCGAGTGGCGTATGACACGGTAAGTATCGAATAGTACTTTTCTTTCCAACAGCAGATTGAGTAATAAGATCATTGCAGTGGCATTGAGCAACAAACCAAGACGTTCCTGGAGGGCTTCAATGAGGTGGTGCCCCTGGAGTGGCTCAAGTACTTTGACGAGCGCGAGCTGGAGCTGATTCTGTGCGGTATGCAGGACGTGGACGTGGAGGACTGGCAGCGCAACACTATCTACAGGCACTACAATCGCAACTCCAAGCAGGTCGTCTGGTTCTGGCAGGTTAGTCTTTCGCTTAACCCATTTTTTGTTGCCCGCTCAATGGAAATAATTACCTATGCAGTTTGTACGCGAAACGGATAACGAGAAGCGGGCCCGCCTGCTGCAGTTTGTCACAGGGACGTGTCGTGTGCCGGTTGGTGGATTCGCCGAACTGATGGGCTCCAACGGACCGCAACGCTTCTGCATCGAGAAAGTGGGCAAGGAGACGTGGCTGCCGCGCTCGCACACCTGCTTCAATCGGCTGGACCTGCCGCCGTACAAAAGCTACGATCAGCTGGTGGAGAAGCTGACCTTTGCCATCGAGGAGACTGAGGGCTTCTGCCAGGAATGAGTGGCAGTCGATTTGTGGTCGGTTTGTTGATTAATGTTTAATTCCAGTTGAGCGCCTGCGTTACCGTCCCGTATCCCCGTATCCCTGTAACCCCCTTAACCCCATACCTACGTGTCCCCTTACCACATTTTCCATTTAGCCCATTCGTCGACCATATGTTGCGTTAAATAGTTACTGTTATTATTATTATAAAATACGTATATAAATTACCTACTACGTGTATACTGTACACAAAACACACACACACCTATATCTGTCTGTATTCCTATGTTCGCTAAACCACCTAAACTGTGTGTACGTACAACTGGGCCTTGATTAAGTTTAGTGGCGTCATATCAAATGTAGTGTTTACTTTAAATCAGAGCTCTGGCAAATGACAGTTGGCAAGTTCGCAAGGTTGCTCCTTGTTTCACTAAAAATGTTTTAAAGCGTATTGTCAGTTGTAATATTTGTTTTTGTATGTCTTGGTAGATTCTAGACCACTATTCCCCTAAAAAAATTCACTGAAATATATCATAAATATTCCCAACTTTAAGAAATTATTGACAAAGTATGACGATTTATTCAAGGATTAGTTGCATATACAAAACCATTTTGTAGGCATGCATCCCTCCGTTTTGGCCCGCTCACTGCAATCGCAACCAAATGTTAAGTTTTGCCATAAGATTGCACTCTGATTGCTTCTAGTTCAATTGTACAACGAGCTCTGGGCTTGCAATGTTTTTAAACCACTTTATTGGTGAATTTACATTTATATTTATACGCATAAATGCTCCCATGTAAATATGTTTACTCGACCGAATTCAAATTGTTAACGAACTGGGGCTTGGTTTTAAACTGTTCAATTGTTTGTCTCGTATACACAACAAATTTAAATGTAAACTATATATTTTAACTAACTAACACACAAATACACACACACAGGCAGGCGATATCCTGTGGGAACTTGAAACACCGCAAAACAAAAACAAACAAAAAATATGATGTTAGATTTTTAAACAGACAAAACAAAAAGAGATACACTTGAATCAATAATAAATTCAAATAGCAATAATTGTTGTTAACAAATCGAAGAGGCGGCAGCGATGCATCAGATACCACATATGCTATATAAGCTATATATGCTGTATATGCAGACTAAGACAAATCGGAGGATAGGGAGAGCGGCGTATATAGGGTTGATGATTGTGTACGATTACATATTAAATATATATTATATATTAAATAGATTTTATTTAGTTTAATGCAATGTGTACTGTATTATATGAAATAAATGCAAAATTATTTAGTGATACACGCTCGTGTTATTCATTGTAACCCGAACCACTAGGCTGGGTCCAACATTGCGGTTGCTTTTCGCTTAGTCAGCTGCCAAATCGCTGATGCGGCAATAAATGTAATTATTTTAAGCGCATTTTTGGCCAGAGCCTGCATTTTTCATGGCTGGCAATTAAAATGTATATCAAATATGTACAAATAACATTTTCACGCCGCGTCGCGTCGACGAGTCGCGTTTTGGTCAGTCGGAGAAATAGTTACTAGTTATCCATGGACCCGATGATAGCATCATCATTATCCTCGGATGTCTAACCTACATTTCTCCAGCGTTTCCTGCTCTCTGCGTGCGCACAAATTTAACAACTTCTCTATTATTTATTGCGGTTAAATTGCAAAAGCGCAGCAGTCAAAAAACAACAATAACGCAGGTGTGTGCCAACGGCAAAGTGGCGAAGTACACTTGAATTTGTTTTAACTATAAATATGTTCTTAATACGAACTTAATATGAACAATGATCGTGGGTTTCTTTTTATTTAATTGTTTGTGGAAATTTAAATACATATATATATAAAATAAAACACTTAATCTTCTACTAAACCTTCAGTAAAATGCACAGGCAATCATACTGGACTTATTCCAATTCAATAACCATAAGTATTCAATAATTGTTGAAAAATATTAAAAAAACAACGTTTTGTAAGTCTTAAATGTTAATTTATACAATTTATTTACAGCCTTGAATATTGATTGATACAACTACATTTTATTTTATATTCTTTTTCAAGAGATTAACATTTAAAGCAATAATCTTTGGCTCCGGCTATTATTTTATATTTAATACTTTCCTGAAATATTTAAATATTTGCAAGCTTTATTTAGGTTACTTAAAACCCACAGAGTTCTTGTCAAAGATGTGAATGGGTTTTGAATGAAACATAAAAACAATATAAATGTAGCAACTTTAAATATACATTTCATTACTCCAGTTATTTACATATCCATTTATTTTTACAATGTACTCACAGCAGACCCGCAGCAACACCTTCGTGCTCCTTGGAGCCCGCTGGTTCCCAATCGCTATCTTCAGGCTCCACGTTCTCGCTGCTCCCTGCTGGCTCCAGTTTCGACGCGTGTATATTGTTCCGTAATTACGCCCCAAATGGGCGGTGTCACGGGTCGGCGGAGGCAGCACCTTTCGGCGCCCACCTGGGAGCCCGGGTCCAAGCCCGAGCCCCGTGGTAGGTGCAACCAATTTTCACTTTCATCCATGATTTATGTATGCATTCCCGATTCACCCCACCGCCCAATGCAATGGAAGCCGTTTTTAAAGTTAATAAAGGTTTGGTGGTGGAGTGCAGGCTTTAATTGCTGGAGAATGCCATTTATTCGAAGTATCTGGCAGATTCTCTTGATTTTCGGCCAACTTCCGTCGCCACAGTGATAATCGAATAATCTGAGATTTTAAACTCACATGTGAATGATCCAAAATAATAAATTTTTTTCTGTTTAATAATTATTAAAAAAAAAAGACTGCAAATAAAAACGGATTTTAACTTTGAAACTGTTAATAAGTGTTGCCACATCTTGTTTTTTTGCGATCGACCAGTGATGCCGTGTTCCCAGATCAGGGTTTTCCGCCGAGATTTAGGGTTTTTTTTAACGTAATAGGGGAATTTTAGGGGGACGAATTTTTAGGGGTAAAAGTTAAAGGTTTTTTTATTTAAATATTATGAAAATATAACGTATAAATTGTAAAATCTAAAAAAAAAAGATCTGACTGTGGCTTCATAAACAAACAAATATTTAATTAATTTAATTTCCCACTGCTTTTTTCATTTCAAAGTTGTTACAACGTCATAATGATATATTATTTCTAAAATTAATTGTTTTTTTAATTTAGGGGTACACTTGGATTTTTTTTAGGGGGAAATTGTAACTTTTTGAGATTTTTTAGTGGGAAGCCAAATTTTTATCTGGCACCACTGTATATTGTTTTGGTGCGGTAAAATATTGAAAATTGTAAACAAATCTCGGAAACAAATTATAAAATAAATTGGAGATGAACGAAACGCCCAATATGGGGTGAGTTATACCTTGTTCTCTACTGACTGTACTTAACTGGAGTGCATTTAAAAAGGAACCCCGTGATGGTTGATGATCGGTGGGAACCGCGTCCTTTGCGCAGCAAAGAATTGCTGGAAATGCAGAGATCCCATAAGAAGGAATCCAAAAGCGAAACCTTTGAGCTGCGGTAAGTAATCTCTTTAATATATCATAGTTCCCTATAATTTGTAACCCTATGTTTTATCTTTGATCGCCTTAATGGTATAGTATTCCCTCTATTATCGTTACCCCATCGGAGTTTCGCTTGGAACGCCCTAAGGAATTGCTGGAGCGCATGGAGAGATCAAAATCCGCCTCGAAGATACCTCCGAAAAAGAAATGGTTAACACCCGAAAACAGCCAACAAACCTGCGAAAGACCGAAAACTCCACCGATTAGGTAAGACAATATATTGGGGTCTTACATTTACTACTTTAATTTAATCTTTTTTATTGAAAAAACCTGGTAGTACCCCGAACACAGGCTTTCCTTTGCGAACCAAGGACTTCTTGGAACAACAAAGATCAAGGCAACGCGATTGCTCATCCGCCAAATTAGCTTACTATCAGATACTATCCTCGCCAGTACGCAGCCAGGATCGTGGGGAGCTGCTGAAAACGCCAGAGAAAAGGTGTGTTATTAATATACATTATATAAATATGTAAACTTTAATCTGGAAATTCCTTAACAGACCCTCTGCTATTACTTCACTTTCGGAGATTCGCTTGGAACGACCCAAAGAATTGCTAAAACGTCTGGAAACATACCGATCAGCCTCTGCTTCCAAAATACCCGCAAGCAGCGAGTTTCCAACGCTCAAAAACAGACAGCAAGCTTGGGAAGAGCCAACCACTCCAGAAATGAGGTAAGCTAATGAAAGTGCCGCATGGACTTGATAATAACTTCGTTTACCCAAACATTTCAGCAGCTCTCCTTGTTCGGTCGAGCCAGGCTGGGAGGCTCGCCCGCTGCGCACAAAGGAGCTCCTCGAGCGGCAGCGCCAGGCGTGCATAATCAGCCGCTCGGCTTCAGCATCCAAAATAGAAACCAAACGAACAAAGGCGTCAGTGCCTGTGTTTAGCTGCACAGCAAGCCGGCTGTTGGCGCCATCGATTGGATTCTCGTACCCCAAGGACCCCAAGACCTGCCCCACATCTACTGGCAACAAGAAACCACCGTCGAAGCTGACCAACACAAAGCGCAACCTATTCCATCAGAAGGAGGCGTTGCGGCAGAAGCTGGAGAGGATTACGGAGGAGTGGCAGAGAATGACCGAGCCACAGCTACGGCAGCTCATCGTGGATTTTGTGAACCTTTGTCTGCCCTCTGCTGGTGCAGATTGTTCGCCTCTGAGCAGAGATTGTTATGTGAACCAGCTGATGGAGGCACTGCAGCAGCTCCAGTATCCCAGAGACGTGAACAAAACCTGTCTGCGGATGCCAAAAAGCCCAAAAGCCATGAGCCATGTGCTTGAAATACTCCGTTTCTTGTTGGATTTCGCTTACGACGCGGAGAAAGAGGGTTTATGCGTATTCCCCATTGTTTCAGATGAGAAGGAAATCTTTCAGCAGGCGGCCAGGGCATTCCGCTTGGGCCAAGGATGTCCAGAACAAAAAGTGGAAGAATCTTGCACCTCGTCTGATATAATTAGCCTACAGCAGAAGTTGGAAAGTCTACAGTTACAACCACAAGACCCTGACCTGTGTGTGGAATTGCATTCTCTGCAGCAGGAGAAGCAGCTCATCCAAGATGAGCTAGCCAATTGTCAGGCGGAGATTAAGTCAGCAGCCTCAGAATCCACTAATAAGTTGCAAGAGCTGGGAAATCTCTACATTGAGAACCTCTCCCAGGGTCAGCTACTAGACAAGCTAAGAGAGCGTGTCAGGAATCAATCCTGCAGCATTCAGGACTACGGAAAAATGTTGGACCTGCGGGAAGAGCTAACGCAAGAGCTGCAGCTCTGTCGTCTGCGTATCCAGGAATTTGCGGAACGCCTGAGGCTCAGCAAGCTTAAATTAAGGCGTTGTCAAAAGGAGCAAACGGAGAGCATTGAAGCCTTCAATGTGCGCATTAGGGATTACGAATATTCGCTTACTTCAGAAAGCAGCTATCCAACATCTCTGCAGTTATCCTCGAATGCCACGGTAGAGGAGGTCGAAGACGTTTTGGAGCGGCTAAAGGAAACAAGGGTATTACCTATATCTTTGGCAGTTAAACACATATCATCAACCTCCAGGCTGCCTTTGGGCGAAAGCAACCACAGTCCTCATTAGAGCTTATAAAGTTCAAGTTAATTTAAGCAAATATTTGCGTGTTACGTAAGTTACACACTGAGCCCGGCTTTTAAGCTGCTGGCTCTGTAATTCCCCCTTGAATTTCACAGATTTATTTAATTGAATTTATCATCTGGAAGCCTCGACAATTTGCTGGGCTCCGGATTTAAGTTCATGTAATTGACATTTGAATGAGTCATCGACAGCCTGCACTACACTAACTCAAAGAGAATAGCGGCCGCGTTGAGCTGCCGCTGAACCTTGAAAATGTAATACTCTTTAATCCCCAGAACTGTAAATTGCTCTCTTTTTGAGGGAACAACTTAACTCTTCAGCTTATTGTTGAATACTGTGCAATTTAAATAAATAACTAAGCACTGGCTACCTCGTCTCTGTGCATAATACCTTTCCTAAACCTATAAATATATTTTCTGGCCATAGAGAGTAACCGCTATACGGCGGTTCGACTTTCCTGTTGAATATTTGTGGAAGACTTGTGGATTGGCATTAATTTAGAGTCTCTGCAGCAAGGACGTCGCATAACGAGGGGGAGTCGTAGTGGGCGGGCGAGATTTATAATGCGTTTGTGTTTGTGCCCCGGAGTGGAACTAATAATCTTATTACTCAGCTGGAAGAGAGATGCCAGCCAGCGTCAGCAGCAAAACTTTGAAACTATAACCGCACGCACATGGACATGGACATGGCCGGTCTCTGGCTTTGGCTGCTGTGCAATTAAACAGTGAACAGAGTGCATAAATTATTTCGCTGTGCAACAAAATGTTTAAAGTCCGCTGCTACAAATCCCGCCAGCAGCATCACCAGCAGGGAGGTGCTATAAAATACATGAATTAGTCTAATGGAAATGCGAATTCCTACAGCAAACAATGCCAAAATTTCGAATGTATGTAAATTCCCACCCAAAAAGCAACACAACAGCGTAGAATTTTGCGCAAATTAAACAAAAACAACACAAGCTTATGCCGTAAGTGCAGAAATACGTAAGGATGATGGTAGGAAAATGTGGTTCAAATGCCAAGATTATGCTGTATAGTAGTTAGTTCAGGCTCGGAAATAGTTATCTGCTCCACAACGTCGTGTGTCATAACCAGCAGCTCCTTTACTTTGGAACTGAGAAAACCAAGCAGCAGCTCACCTTTAAAACTTGCTCCCACACTCTGAGGCTAAAACAATTATGGTTTGTGGTGGAGAGTTGTTGTTGGCTCGGGGAATGACGCCTGATGCCTGCCTTATGCTGCCACCTTGTACATTATTTTCCTTCACAAAACAAACACTCACCTCGGCAGCCAGCCGAGAAGGAAAGGAGCCAGCCAGCCAGTCAGTCAGTCAGTCAGCCACTCACCAAAGGAGCAGCATCCTCCGGCAGGCAGCATCCTCCGCTGGAGTGAAATAATCGCATATCGTAAACTTTGACTTGGAGCTAATGAAGAATTGCGGAGCCTGGCGAGCTGCAATTGAGTTAATTAGCCGAAAAGAGAACTTTGAGTGAATGGCAAGTCGAAAGTGTCGTGACGTTCATAAACAGTGGAGGCTCCGGAAATGGCAGGTATTTATTTATACATTTGACTCTGGAAAAGGGTCCTGGTTTTGTTTAAAGAATTTAACTTAATTTTTAAATAAGAAATGCTCAGAAATTCTCAGCAATTTGTTGGCGGTAATTAGCGATCTCTCACTGTACTTAACCCTGGTGTTCATACGGAAACTTTCGAACTGGTTCGATTGTCAAACAAACAAAAGAAAATTCACTCGACAAAATAAAAGCAAAACGCTCGCGCCAATTTCGCTGTGTGAAGAGGGAATCGCGGAAAATCAAAAGGCAGTGTTTTTCTTTTTCCTACGGCATTCGGTATCCTTTGCTTTCCTTTCCTTGGCACTAATGGAAAGTAACGACGGTTGTTGTTTTCTGTTTAATTTCGAGCTGCCAACGGGGATTCCCCCGCTTTAAGTTGAAGGGGGAAGCCAGCTTAAATTCTGAATCGCGCGCCGCGGAAGCAAATGAAATTTGTATGCGGAGCGGTGGAAACCACGGGATGACTCGCTGACTGAACTGTTTTCTATGTTGCCCATGGACTAGCTGCCATGGACTTCTATCCGGGATGGATTCTCGGGCAAAAGGGGAAGCAAAGAAAAAAAAAAAAATGTCAACTGCAGCGTGACCAAGTCCACGTCCACCGTTCCCAGCCAATGTCGAGTCATGCGATTGCAATATTTATGCAGTTTGTGCAGCGTTCGCTATATTTGACAGTTGCTCTTCCGCTCAGCCGCTGGGACATCGGGGAGATATCCTGCAAGCGAGCATCCCCGTAATGAGTCGCAGCCGCACAGGAAGACTAGTTAATTCCAAATCAATTTGATTCTGGATAATATTGTATTATAGAAGAAGGGATTATGGGGAATTGGAACGTACAATTCCCTCTTTGCTTATAGTTTACTTTCATTTGTAGACCTTCTTACCCAAAGCTGATCATCGCTTCTACTTATAAAATATGCTTTTTGTTAGAAAAGAAATGATAGGAATATCAAATATTAATGATAGTTTAAGTATTTCATAAATTTGATAATCAAGAAATGGTTTAGACTGTACAATATGCCAGAAAACACGATCTAAGGATGAATATTAATATAATTATTAAATTTGGCTATAATTCGTAATATAAACTATTAAACCTTGCACTGTATTACTTTCTCAAACCTCTCCCTGGGCTTTTTAACAATCCTAATGGTCCTTTATGGCCTTCTTCCAGCACGAGCAGAGCATTTAACCTTCGTTGTGGTGAACGTAATTGTTATTACTCAATTTTTTTCTGCGCATTTCAGCGCTTTTCGGCTCTAGGAAGTTTGCTTGCTTAGCCAGGCGTGCAACAGCCACTGCCACAGCGGCCGAAGGACGAAGGCGACACAGGCTGAGGGGGTGAAGGAAATAGGCAGGACGATGCGATGCGATGCTGCAGCAGGTGGCGCGTGCGTTGCTCGAACGGCAATTGCATTATCAGTAAATTATATCTGCGGCGACGCCGCTCTTGCTTCTCTCACCGCCCCGCTTTTCCGACTTTTCCCAGTGCCGACATGTTGGCCATGTTTACGGGTTGCCTGCGGCCATGTTTGCTTGCTCCTGCTGCTGGTCCTGCCTTTGGTTGAGCTCTGCCTCCTGTTCCTCCATTGTTGGATGGGCCGGATCCGGGTCTGTTGTTGCCGCTGCTGCTGCTGCTGCCTCCATTGCTGCTTGTTTGTGCGCCATTTTCGGCGCTTTCCTGCTGATTTATGCAAAACTGTGGCATTTTTCAATTGCATTTTACACTCGTCCTGCAAGTTTCGGCACCAGCTCCGGATACGGAGGCTCCAGGCTCCACGCTTCGTGCTCCGTGCTCCGTGCTCCAGGCTCCTGTCTCCGGGGTCCTGTTTCCTTTCGCTTGTTTGTGTTGTACAATTTTCACACATTTGTGCAACTTTGCCACCGAAATGTGCAACACATTGCCCCCGTCGCCCTATTGTTGTTGTTGTTATTGTTGTTCCATCTTTGCAGGACCTGCCACGCCCCGCTGCCAGCCCAAGCCCCCTTGCAGTCAACTGCATTTTATTGCCACAGATGGGAGTTCCGCTGTGTGTGTGTGTGTTAGGGATCCAAATAGCCACGATATCCACGCTCGGTTTTGCGCATTTAATGCCGAGTTATAACTTTCACGTGGGTTGCTTTAGTAGTTTTTTACACGCTCACACACAACGAGTCCTAAATGTTCCCAGCCTGAGTTACGTGGCCACATAAACAATATCACCCTTGCCTGGGGTCAGGGTTTCACCCGCTCGAAAGTGTCACTTATGCATAGAAGATTTGCGATGCATTTTTCAATGCCTAATAAGCATAATTTCAACGCTATTTATCATGTGACGACAGCGCGCATAAAAGCAGCTTTGCTTACACATTCATTTATTCGTTTATGGATCATGAAAAGCGCTGATTGAAATTGGAAATAGATTGCTGCATATGGAAATGCTAATATAAACAGAAGACTCTACTATATTACTTTCGTAAATTGCAATTTATTAGAGCCTTAAGTCAGGCTGTTTCGGTTTTCTTTTTATTATTTATAATCACGTTTGCAGCCTTTTTGCAAACCACCCTCGCCGCCAAATGAACTCTGATTTTGTAGCATCAATTTTCCAGCTAATTGCAAAAATAAGCAAAATTATGTGCCGGGCCATAAACACTGGCAGCAGCAGCACCACCACCACCACTTGATTCCCATGCTCTCACACCCTTCACAGTCATTCCATCTTGCTCTGATGCATTGCCAATCCGAATTATGCACTTTGACAGGGAGCGCATTTAGTGTTAATCATACGCCCTGTTGCACGGCAGTTGCATCCTGTTTTTGCTAATTCAATCTGCCCGAGCGGATGCACACGGGGGAGCGGCGAGCTCCCGAGTATTCACACTAAATAATTAAATATATATTTAAATGCAGGAGAAGTGAGAGAGGAAATCCGATTTAGATGGAATTCAGCAAACAAATTTATTGGCGCATAATTCAAGGCGGCGCACCGACAATGATGCCCCGCACTGACGATGATGCATTGCGGGGCAGGAAGCAGCAGCCCCCAGATATGAATGAATGCAGCTGGCAATTTATGGCAACCTAGCGGTGCAACGACTACGAGGGGGGGATACTTTGGGCCAAGGCCGTCGCCTTGCCAAAAGCAGCAAACCGGCAAAAGGAGAAAGAAACGCCAGCTACAGAAGCTACATGGCGATGGCAGAGCGGAAACGGAAATGGAAAAGCGCAAATGCAATTGTCACACACAAGCACACACACACACATATTTAGTTCGGATGGGGTGAAATTTTAATGGAAAATTGGTGTACTCGTCGTGGCAATAAATGAAGCTCCCATTTCTATACGCCCGGCTAATAAAAGGGCCAGCCAAGTTGGAGTGACAGTCGACAAGCGGCTAGACAACACGAGGCACCGAAAACACTGAAGGGGCTGGCCTATTTTGGCAGGGGCTCTCGAGAGCCTGGCCTCGCCTCGAGATTGAAGGTACGCAAATCAATTTGTCAAGTCTGCCCCCCGGGCGAGTATCCTTCAAAGGAGCACCTCTGCTTGGCTCTGTTGTTCAATCTTTATGCCTACCGCTTAATCTTTCAATTTGCATATTACATAATCGTCCGAGTGGGGAGTCTGGCAAAGGTGGGAATGTGTGAAGTCACTGGCAAAAGTAAAGTGTATACTGCCTTGAAAAAATTACAATAAATACATTTTAAAATTAATTTTACTTTAAATAATATAGTAAATCCTAAATAACCATTATTAATTGAGTGTCTGGTACTTTTATACGTAATTAACTGCACATATTTCTCTCGGTGCACCAGCAGATACCACACACGACCATCAAGGCAATCCTTTATGGTCACTTGAATGCAGCACGCACTGCGAGGGCTTAAGGGGGGTCGGAGGTGGCCGCAGGCAAACACTTGACGTGCGCTTATGCGGCACCGAGTTGCGCATACGCCGTGTGGGCCCAACCGCTTATTGAATATGCTGATGTAGGTGGAGCGGGAAAATGCAATGTGCTACACGCTACAAGCTATAGAGGCACCAGCTCCATGTTGATATATGTCACACAGACTGGGCAAAATAAACTGCAGCAAAGTGGGGGCAGTGTGCGAGTCTGTGTGTGTGGCCTGCCCGTCTGCCCCACTTTACTGGCCATCAATGATAGGCGTTGATACAGTTGCTGTAACAGGATTAGCCCTGGATTTGGCTTAGTTTGCCAGGCAGGCAGGATTCGCAGGCAGCATTGGCAACTCCAAACATTATGCAAGACAAATCCGTAACGAGGAGGACTGCAAGTTAATGGGACAACCTCAACTGCATGGCCGGCCACTGCGCCAGTCAAATATTATTTGGTGCGGCCCCCAAATAAAATGCAATTATTGTCCATCTATCAAATGGGCAGGCTGTGTGCGGACAGGTACCAGTGTAGGCTTTTAATTGGTTTGGTTGGTTCCCCCTGGCCTGTTAACTATTGGCAGGGACTGTGGCTTACTTGGCCATGCAAATGGAAATTCTCTTAGTCGAGGCTTAGTGAGCGAACCGAAAAAGATTGCCTCCTAAATTCAACTAAAAGCCATAGATTGCTTTTCCCCAAATTCAACTCCATATGAAATTCGGTTATTCTCTTCGATGAAAATTGATTTTCGGAGCTGATACAAATTTTTAGTTACCATCTTCTTCGACTCCACCTCCAACCGACAGCTCTTTGTTTGTTTTTCTTTCGGCCCACGAACCCCTCAATTAACAACTTTTAGTCCAATGGAGGAGAGGAAAGGTAACCCCAATTAAAAACAACGCAAAACAAAGGGAAACCCGAGCGAAAGGAAGCGGAAGTGGAGGGAAGCTGAAGGAATTGAAAGTTTTGCCGCATAACAATTAATTAAATTTGTATTCGTTTCGCCTTTGTGTGTCGTGTCGCTCTTGTTGTGCAACACACACAAAATATTGAATGTCAAACAATGGCAGTGCCGGCGCCGCCGACCAATGGAATGGAATGGAATATTTCAACTGTAACTGAGCTCTATAATTATAAGCCAGGTGAGACGGAGTGGCAGGACAGGACCTTGACTGATGGAGGAAGTGTAAGCGCAGACGTAAGCATAAAAACAATTAAAACTTTTGCCAAAGTCAAAGGCAGGACTTGCCAACGGGTGCACTGAGCGAACATTTATTTATTCATTTCTATGATCTATTTCTAGATTCTAATTTCCATAAATTAAAACGATTTCCTAAAAAAAATGCTTGGATTGTGCTTATTTATTTCGTTGAAATGGATTATATTCCCCAGCATATAATTCTGTCTAAAAATACATAATTTATATAATTTTTAATAAATTTCTTCATAAATTATAATCTATAAGACTTATTTACACAAACAAAATCCATTTTTAAGACTAGCAAAATTATTTTTTAAATCTACATTTCTCCTGCAAAACTTTTAGTTTAATCCATTACAAGTTTATTAGAAGTGAGAGTTTTACTATTTTAAATAATTAATAAATACTATTTAAGAAACATAATTCTTATACAAATATAAGTAAATACTTAATTATTTTGTTATATTTATCACTCTATGGCTGCAGTCACATTTCACATCTAACTTCCGACCTTAAGTATTCACTTTAAGTCACTAAGGATTTCCTGGCTTGATTTGCCGGATTTCGGGAGTTTTTCCCCGTGCAATGCTCACAGCTCCCTGCCCTGCAATTAGTTGCCCGGAGTGGCTATAAAAAGCAGGCCGAAGCATTGCTCCCGACACTCGCCCGAAACGGCTGACCACTCGACTTGCGGCAAGAAGCGCCCCATCGATAGTATCCACTTGAGTTCATCGCCGGAATGATTGACAGCGGGGAGCCGGAGGCGGAGACGGAGCCTGCCATTGCTGGCCACTTCTACCGCATCCCTCGGTTCTCTGCGAGAATCGTTGGCATCTGGCCGGAGATGAGAAGGGGCATTGGTCCGTGCTACACCCATCTTCTGTTCGTGTTCGCCTTTCTGGTGGTCCTGGTGGGGGCTGTGGGCGAGGTCTCCTACGGCTGTGTACACCTGGACAACCTGGTTGTCGCTCTGGAGGCCTTCTGCCCCGGCACCACCAAGGCGGTGTGTGTGCTGAAGCTGTGGGTCTTCTTCCGCTCCAGCCGCCAGTGGGCGGTGCTCATCCAGCGCCTGCAATCAATGCTGTGGGCTGCTCGCCGCGAAGAGGGCCAACGGATGCTGGTGGCACTGGCAACCACGGCCAGCAGGCTGAGCCTGTTGCTCCTCACCTCTGGCTCGGCGACCAACACCGCCTTCAACCTGCAACCGCTGATTATGGGCCTCTATCGTTGGTTGTTTGAGCTGCCCGGTCAAATCGAACTGCCCTTCAATATCATGTGAGTATGATGAGGAGGTTATCCTGGGGCTCACTTGAATATCCTCAAATTCGAGTGCCCCAGTTAGCTCTTGAGCTCTGAGAAAAAGTTGTAAAACGTACAAAATACTCGGCTAAGTGGCTTCAATGAAAGCTGGAAGCTAAAAATATCCTTAAATTATTTTTAAGATAAGCCTTGGGCATCGGTAAATCACTTTTAAAGTAATTTTTATTTGGTAGAGGCATCGTGGCTTCATTTAGAATTTAAACTTCTTAATTTGGGGCTTATCTTGAACTACATTTAAAATATTTAAAATATATAAATTACATTACTGCTGCTAAGTGACAAGTTGTATTGAAAATAAGGAATTTACAAGACAGTTAAACATCAACTAGAGCTTTAGTTAGTTTATTTAGTTAGCTTCTTCTTAGACATTGCTTAAAATGATAACTAAATAATATATTTATGTGTCCATGATAATCCCGTACCAACCATAGAATTTTTCTTTAAATTCAATCCCTAAATATTTTATTTATCCATAAAAAAAACTCCTTTTCTCAGGGCTATGTAATCCGAGACACTTGAACAAAAAACCAGCAACTTTTCTTACTCAATCGATAAAGTTAATTAAAGTCTTTAGCTTAAGCCACTTTTTCTGCTGAAAATCTTTAACCAATTTGGTTAATGAATCGCAGGGAATGGCAAATGCATTAATTATGGTTCGCCACTTGGACTCCCGGCACCCTTAGGTCACTCTTGGGTTCGGCCATGGAATATTAATTTTAACACTCGATATCCCGATGCTCCTTGTCACCAGATTGCCGGCGTTCGCCGTTCAGCCTGCTCTGTTTCCGGTCACCTACGTGCTGCTGACCGCTTCCGGCTTCTGCACTGTGTTCGCATTCAGCTTCGTGGATGGCTTCTTCCTCTGCTCCTGCCTCTACATCTGCGGCGTCTTCCGACTGCTGCAGCAGGACATTCGCAGGATATTCGCCGATTTGCATGGTGGTGAGTAACTCTGTGTCTGTGTGTTTGACAATGGCTTTGCTCCTCTGACTTTTCTTGGCCTATCTCTGCCTCTGCCAGATTCCGTGGACGTTTTCACGGAGGCGATGAATGCGGAGGTGCGCCAAAAACTGGCCCCCGTTGTCGAGCGGCACAATGCGATTATCGATCTGTGCACGGACCTAACACGCCAGTTCACCGTTATCGTTTTAATGCATTTCCTGTCCGCCGCTTTCGTCCTGTGCTCGACCATCCTGGACATCATGTTGGTAAGCCTTTTTTCCCTTGCTCAGGGGCTCGTGAACACTTTCTTTTTGGGGGGTTACTTTACTTATAAATATGATCTTTTACCATTTGTTTCTAGAATATTTTTCTTTTTAATATAATAAATACAAGAATTAAAGTACTAATAGTACCCCCATAATTAAATTATAAAAAACCTTTGTACATAAAGCCCCCTTAAGTAGTATTCCGCTGCCGCCCCTGACCTTACACCTCGCCTGCATTCGCCGGCCGCTTTAAAAGTTTTTCCCTGTTTGCTGTTTTTTCCCATCCCCGCTTTCACCTGGCTTCCACCTGACCTCGGCTTCTTCTCGATTTGTTTGTTTGCTTTGTGGCTGCGACTGCGGCTGCGGCTCTCCCGTGGCAATTTATAAGCGCATGAATTGTTACGGCTCCGAAAAAAGTTTTTAATGCGACTTTCACACGTTTTCCGGTTTCCCGGACACCGGAGACCCATAAGCTGTTTGGCGCTGCAACTGCCGAGTGCCGAAATTGTTCGGATGGCTTCGCTCCTGCCCAATGGGATAAGCGATGCCAGCACACTTCTTGCGACTCAGCCGCTCCTTACGCGGCTCAAAGTGTTGAGTTATCCATTCGAAACTTGTTTATCGCTCGGGTGTCCCGAGGCCAGCGATCTATTATCACTTTTTAACTTTCTGCGGAAAAACTGTGAAAGTGAAAAACATTTATGAAACAAGGAGGTTCCCAAGAGCCAAAGAAAAATGTATAAATAAATAAAAAGTTTACCATTTCAAACATTCGAAAGTTTCTTAAGGACTTTAACTTTTTTTAAATACAAAATAAATGTTTTTACTGATTTAACTTGACTTGGGACTTATAAAAATGTTTGTGAATGATTTTGTTAATCAGAAAACCTTAAAACACAAATACAGATTAAAAATTATATTTTTAATAGAAAATAAATTATTTATAAATTTTGTTTTTTAAAGGAGACGTTAAATGACAGCTT